>CM076396.1:50025979-50266642 GCA_038363315.1 Mugilogobius chulae
AATGCATTTCTTTTACATTTACATTGTGTTATGTATTATTTGTAAAGGATTCTAATATCCTAAAGGATAATTCTTATTGGATTTTGGAACCAATCTTATAGGATAAAATCCAATAGGATTCCTTTAGGACACTTTCTATTGGATTTTGGAACCATACCTAAAAGATAAAATCCAATAGGACTGAAATCCTAAAGGATTCCTTTAGGACACTTTCTATTGGATTTTGGAACCAATCCTATAGGATAAAATCCTATTGGACTAAAATCCTATTGGACAAAAATCCTATTTGGTTCCAAAATCCAATAAGATTATCCTTTAGGAATCCAATAGGATATTTTGACTAGGGTATGCACCTTGTACTGTTTGTAATTCAGCTAAATAATATAAACAACTCAAATATAAATATATTTTCTGACTTATTTTACTCACCGAAGCAGCAGTCCAAAGATTTTCTCCTGAACAAAAAAAATTAAGACTTTACTTGGTCTTAGTTCATTTATTTTCTTGATGTCTCATGAATAAATAAACATAATTGAGTGTGAAAAGCTGCTCACCTGTGAAGTGTAGAAGTCGTCTGTCTTGTCTGACTCAATCAAACCTATTTATGTTGTGTCACTCCTGTGAGGTCAGGTGTCGCTCTGTAACTGGACAAAACATGATGTGACTGAGAAAGGGACATTTGCCGATGACGTCACAATATTGTTTAACAGAATGTGTTTGTTTTTTAGGCTACAGCTGTTAGGACAGTTTCAGACTGCAGGAGGCTCATTCTTTTCTCAACCTGTGGCTCGTCTTTTCCACATGTGGCATCCGAGGGTTAACAATTTGGAGGTTTAAAGTCATTTGAAGATTTGTTTCCAACACCGCCATTCCTTCATAGTCTGGAGAACTGCACATTACACAAAGCACACAGGTCCGTTTATAAAAAGACAGGTTAGCCAAGTTTGATTTCACATTTAATTTATTGCACAAACCCATTTCTATTGATTAGCATTTAATTATTTTAATTAATTTAATTAAAACATTTCTTTCTCTCACGCTCACTCACTCAGTCCAATTAAAACTCTGACCCAGCCTACTCCAAAAAGGTTCATTTGGTCTTCTTTTCTAGATTACGTTTCAAAATCCTGTCAGACCAGTGGTTGTTTATTTTGACCTTTACATGTTTCGACAGCTTGCCTTTGGTCATCTTCAGAAGTGTCACTTGATGTTCCTGTGACGTGTCTTGCCGGCTGATTACACAGTCTTTGGCACCATTTTCCTTCCTGTAGAAGAAGGACGACAGCGCCCTCTGGAGTCTGACTTCTTTAGAACAGTATCCCAAGTGTGAGAAAGTAAAAAAGCCCCCTCATCTCTATTTAGGGGCACGCTTCCGGATTTCTATTGCCTCTTTTAACCAGCGTTGGTATTTGTTGTCCATGGTCCCAATGACTCTGGCTTCATCCAGGACTGGAATGAAACAACCACTGGTCTGACATAGGAATTTGAAACTTGAACTAACCCAGCCTGCCAGGCTAAACTCAGGGCACAATTGTTTACAGCGCCTCATGTGCTCAGCACGCCTTGTCACTCCCCAATCGGAGTCAGAGCCAATGGCTGTGTGCACGGAATTTCAGTTGGCTTGCGATTGTTCAAAAATGCTAACTTCTGTACATACAACCATTTCCTGTTAGCGTTAGCATTTAGACACAATCATGTCTCTTTTTAAACACACAAGTGTCTCTAATGAAATATTCCTGTAATATGTAAAGTCTTTAACATGTTTTCTGTAACATTCACCACAACTGTCTGATCTAAAGAGGATTTATTAGTTTTAAACTGATGTAGTGAAAACCTCATTGAAGAGTATTGAACAGGAAGTCTGTACAGGATGTAGTATTTTAAACCAAAACAAGACAACTGCACTCAGCCAATTTCAAAAGTTGATGTGCTCATGCCCCAAAGCTTCTGCTCAGGCACATAAACGTTAGTGTTTGACTACGACAACACCTACGACAAACATAGAATTTACTATATTTATCATTTACTTTTTATATGTGTTATTTTAGTTTACATACGAGCTTAACGTTTGTGAAAACACAATGTTTAACTGTGAATAAACTAAAGCAAACAGCTCAGTGAAACTTCCAATGTTGATGTTAAATTTAATGTTTTTTATGAGTGTAGAAAGTAGATTATACGTGAACTTTTACAAAATAAACGTTAAACTTTTTTACAAATGTTTTTTAGTCTCATATGAGGCGATCTAAGGTTACAACTGACAAATAACATTTTTTACCATTTCTTGCAGTTAAATAATGAAAATATAGACAAGCTAACAACTAGCATGAGTGACTCCGATTTGGGAATGACACGACCTCCTTGTTGGCAGACGACCAACAAAACCAAAAATAGACCAAATGTAAACAAAACAAAATTGACAAAAGAAAGCAAAAACAGTAATGAAAACAGCGGAGGTGGCGTGCCAGGCCGCTGCAGACCACCGACACCTAGAACCACTTTTCAATGTACAGTATAACAATCTGATCTAATGAGCCTGCAAGACAAGTATCAGGGCTAAAAGAGCACATACCGCTGTTGAGGATGACTCGTGCACAGGTCTGGCTTGTTTGTGAATGAAGCTCACCTCACAGCTGCTGCACTGAAAGAACCGAGCGAGGCCACGAGGGAGAGCCGCACCGGTCAATGGCTGAACTACAATCGGGAAAAGGTGGATCAGGAGTTCTTTGAGATCTGGTTTTCCATAACTTCCACGTATCATATTTGGAAAATTCTTTCTGTCGACTTCGTAGTTTTAACTTAACAGGTAAATGAGCTCTCAGCTTATTACAACTGTCTTATTACTAGAAAAAAAGAAAGTTAAAACTACAAAGTAGACAGAATGAAATTATGAATATGTGTTCTTGTGTTTTTGTTTCAACCTGGACAGACTCAGACAGACTGCATCATACAATTAATGAAAATATTAATACTTCTTGTGAGTTAAAACAGAATGCAGTGTGATGTCATCATTTATAATCCAACCCACTTTATTTATTTAACACATTATACAAACAGAAGCAGTCCCCGAAGTAAAAGATACAGAAACAAAAACTAATGATCTTAACTCTGTCGTCTTAAGCATCAAAGACTCTAAACATCAGAAAGCATAAAGTTGATTTTTCAGCTCCAGGTCGTCACCGTCTGGAACAAACAGAGGAACGTCCTGGTGGAAAAGGATTCACCGAGGTTCGACTGAAAACATTAGAGAGACAAACAGGTTTTATAGTTAAAGCATTGAACATTAAACTCTTAACCCTTATGTCCCTAATCTCCAGAGCAATAAAAAGCGTGTTTCTAATGGAAGTCAATGGACAAAATGGCTCCAACAGAATAAGAGACAAAACTACAAACTGCTTCTGGACAAAACTACAAAATCATCCAAGATTTTGAACATGTCCAAGGCTGAAATAAAAGGTCCAAACAAATCCAGTTTAGATTCACATTTAGATGAAAAATGGGCCATTTTGTGTCACATTTTCACCTCCGAGAATCTGTCTGGACAAAGAATAAAACAAATTTGGTATTTTTAGTCAGAACAGAAGTGGATTCACAGATTTAAGCAAAAAAAGTTTGAAAAATGCACATTTTACTATAATTTTAGAGCCGTTAAAAAACGGAGTAAAGAACAAAGTAACAGAACACACGGACAGCTCATGAGACTCAGTGAAATATGACTGAATCTAAGGTTTGTAACAAGAAATCATTGCTCAATTTAAAAATGAAAAATGCCAAAAACTGGAGGAAGAGTTAATCGTGGTCTGACACAAACCCAGTGGGAGGTGAATGTTCCTGTTTACTCGCTACAAGATGAATTTATCTAGACTCATGTCTTCAAATTAAAATCAACATCAGACTAAAGACGACTTTGTCACTTTAGGTGCAACTGAAAGAGGTTGAGAACCACTGCATTAAAGTGTTTTTTTTCCGTTGTTAACGTTAGATGATTGTTTTGTTTGTTTTGTCTGTCTGTAAAATAAACTATATAAATAATAACAATATTAATAAAATAATAAGTGTAGATCAGGACTTGGACCACATTCAAACCCAGAGGAGGGATGAAGGTCGCTCTGGTTAAAACATCTCATTATTGCTTAAACATTTGGAGATTCGGCTGATTTTATGAAAATAAAGTCAAAGCCTTAAAAAAGGATCATTTTTTTTAGTTAAGCCTGAAGTTTAATAAGATTAAAATGATGATTTTCTGAAAAAAAAAAAGTCATATCATCAGGACAGAAAGATGGTCTTGGAGTCAAACATTTACATAAAAGCTCATTAAATGTTTATAACAATGTTCCAAATGTTAAAAGAACTATTTTATTTCATACAAAACTTCATCTTTTTGGCTTAGACTTTATTCTCTTTTTAATTGTATTTATTTGAGATTATTCTTATTTTTCCTCTTTGTGGCCAAACAGTTTGTCAAAGTCTGATCCTGTCAGATCTCAGAAGCTAAGCATGTCAGAGCCTGGTCAGTACTTGGATGGGAGACACACTGATGTTGTGTCTGTGAGCAAGACACTTTACCCACATTGTGTGAGTGGATTCTATGGTGCTTTGCCTTGAAAGGTGGAAAAGCGCTACATAAATAGAGACTATCATTTACTAAGATTTAAGGCTTATTCTTTATTCTTATGAAATTGTGAGTTTTCAAAATGTTACAAGTTTAAGTTTTTACTAAACTGGGGAGCCTTATTAAAACAGAATGAAGGCCACATCTGGCCCCTGGGCCGCACTTTGCTCAGGTCTGGTACAGAACTCAACAGTGCCCCCTCCTGGTTTTCAGAAGTACGGGCTCCCATGTTGAGTTTCAATATACAGTAAAAAAAATACATATATAAGTTTGTTCTCTGGAATAATCGGCTCTATGTGAGTCACAAGAATCTGTCTCTGAGTTTTATAGACCTGAGTTTCATGGACCTGAGTTAGCACAGAGCTGTTATTAGCTGTTAGATAAGTCTTTAAACTCTTCATGTTGAGCTCCAGGTGCTTTACTCACATGTGATGGGTCCAGCGGTGACCGTCTCTTTTCTGACGTCTTCAGAAGCCGAGCGACGAGCCTTTCCCGAGCAAAACTAATAAAAGTAAGAAACTGAAATTAGCCCCTCATGTCTAGATTCTAGAAACCCTGTGGTTTTATCTTCAGATGACTCATCAGAAGTGAGAACAAGCTCTGCACAAAAAAAAAGAACAGAACAAGTGGTTTCAGGGTCCGTGTACGTCGCGGCCATTTCATTTTTTATTTGAAATAGAAAATTCAAAATCGGAAAACGACCGTTTCTCGTTTTCCAATTAAAAAATTAGGTCAAAAATCGTGACAGTTTTTAGTTATCTGATTAAAACGAAAAACGGAAAAAAACGAAAAACGGCCGTCATTTGATTTTGGATTTCGAATTTTGCAAGCTCCAGGAAATTGCACCGAGGCTTGGTCTCTCTCCCTTCCCCGGGAGAAGAGTGCTGTGATCCAGTAAGGAACAGAGCCAATCTACGGCCCCGTGCTCCGGGTAAAGAGCCCGAGGTTTCATCTCTTACTTTCCCGTAAAAGGAGCGTTGTGACTGGGGAGGAGCAGCGCCGTCTACCGCTCCGAGCTCCGGGGAACGAGCCTGAGGAAAAGTTTATCGCTGCCTCTGTGGCCCGCGCCTATGTTGATCCCATCCTCGTCTGGAAGTGTTTAACCTGCCTCTCGCTTGTCCTCACGCAACCAAAGCGTGCGCCGCATGCGGCTTCACATACGGGTGAAGACTATCCAGTGGATCTCTTGGCACACAGCCAAGCGCGCAGCCAAGACGCGCAAAGGAGCTGCCGTGGGAACTTTTGGCACCGCTCTCCGGAGAACAAGCTCATGGGCAGTCTATCGCTTCTGCTGTGGGCAGAGCACTACACAGGGAAAGTGTTCACTTCTGCTGTGGGCAGAGCACTTCTCCTGTGGGCAGAGCACTACACAGGGAAAGTGTTCACTTCTCCTGTGGGCAGAGCACTATACAGGGAAAGTGTTCACTTCTCCTGTGGGCAGAGCACTATACAGGGAAAGTGTTTGCTTCACCGTGTCCACAGACTGGTGACGGGACACCGTGAGCCCATGGACATGCTGTCAGTTTAGAACGCACACACAGGTTTGCATGCTGTCTACACACACTCATACGCCGTAAAGACTTCCATGTGTGTGGCTAAAACTGACTGTTGGAGACTGTGCTAAGGGTTGTGCCTCCTTTGCGCGTCTTGGCTGTGCGCTTGGCACAGGGTCAACTAATCCCCACCGTCTGGTGTGGAGCATATTAGCTTTACCCGTATGTGAAGTCGCATACGGTGCACGCTTTTGGTTACGTGAGGACAAGCGAGAGGCTGGTTAAACACTTCTAGATGGGGTAGATAGGATCTGCATACGGGGGCCACAGAGGCAGCGATAAACTTTTCCTCAGGCTTGTTCCCCGGAGCTCGGAGCGGCACTGATCCTCCCCAGTCACAACGCTCCTTTTCCGGGGAAGTGAGAGCTCAAACCTTGGGCTCTTTACCTGGAGCACGGGGCCGTAGATTGGCTCTGTTCCTTACCGGATCACAGCACTCTTCTCCCGGGAAAGAGAGCGAAACCGAGCCTCGGTAGCCTACAATTTCCTGGAGCTTGCAAAATTAGAAATCCAAAATCAAATAATGGCCGTTTTTCGTTTTTTTTTTTTTTTTTTTTTCATTTTCCGATTTTTGTTTGAATCAAATACTTAAAAAACTAATATGTCCCAATTTTTTATTTAATTTTTAAATTGGAAAACGGGGAACTGTCGTTTTCCGATTTGAATTTTTGAAATGAAATGGCTGCGACGTACAAAGACCTTTCAGGGTCTAGAATGTGATGACGACATAAGTCCAGCTGGAGTTTTTTCTCCCAAAAACATAGGGCCTCATTCATGACAAACTTGTTCTTAATGGAAAATGTTGGTCTGTAAGAACGAATCCTAATGTAAGAACACTCAGGAACAACATAACAAAGATCTGTTGTTTCAGAATTTTATTATTCATATAGTTTAGTCCAAAATTGTAATTCCTACATGTTTGTAGGTTATATATTTGGTTCATATTTGCCATATAAGGACGTTTCTTCCCTAACGTATTATTCATTTGGGACACAGACTGTTATGATGTACAGTAAAGACTCACTGGGACACAGACTGTTATGATGTACAGTAAAGACTCACTGGGACACAGACTGTTATGATGTACAGTAAAGACTCACTGGGACACAGACTGTTATGATGTACAGTAAAGACTCACTGGGACACTTCAGACTGTTATGATGTACAGTAAAGACTCACTGGGACACAGACTGTTATGATGTACAGTAAAGACTCACTGGGACACTTCAGACTGTTATGATGTACAGTAAAGACTCACTGGGACACAGGGCCCGGGGCTGCACAGAGCGAGGTGACAGTGGAGGTAAACCACGGTCCAGTTCGGGCCCAGAGGCTCAAACAAAAGAGCAGCGAAACGAGCTCGAAGAGACTTCCCACTCTCAATGACCAACACCTGCTGCCGGTCAACTGAACACCTGCAGGAGAAACATCACAGTAAACACCTGCAGGAGAAACATCACAGTAAACACCTGCAGGAGAAACATCACAGTAAACACCTGCAGGAGAAACATCACAGTACACTTTTAAAGAACACCTGCAGGAGAAACATCACAGTACACTTTTAAAGAACACCTGCAGGAGGAACATCATTTGAGAGGATGTCTAATGTTTAGTTACATGAAAGCTACAGCGGAGTTTGAGACACCTTATACCTCCACAATCTTCCTCTCACTCTCTCCTTTAGTCCTCCAGGCACAGCTCCTCACAGAAAAAGAACAAGATGAAGAACAAGAAAAACAAGAAGAAGCAGATGAAGATCCCCAAGAAGGAGATCCCCAAGAAGAAGAAAAAGAACAAGATGAAGAAGATCCCAAAGAAGAAGAAGATTCCAAAGAAGATTTCGAAGAAGATGATCCTGAAGAAGAAGAAGATCCTGAAGAAGAAGATCCTGAAGAAGAAGATACCGAAGAAGATCCCGAAGAAGAAGATCTCGAAGAAAAAGAAGATTCCGAAGAAAAAGAAGATCCCGAAGAAAAAGAAGATCCCAAAAAAGAAGATCTCAAAGAAGAAGATCCCGAAGAAGATCTTGAAGAAAAAGTAGAAGATCAAGAAGAAGAAGAAGAAGATCTTGAAGAAGAAGACATGTTTTTAGTGTTGGAGGATCCGGAGCACTCAGAGGAAACTTCTGCAGACACGGGGAGAACATACAACCTCCACATGGTAGAAAAGTGCATAAACTAATGTCACTGAGTGGAGTCTAACCTGCTTCCTCAGTGCGTTTGGTCTGGACTCGTATTAAAGACAGACATACTTGTTCTGGATCAGAGGATGTCTCGAGGTGTCCTTTGGGTTGGAGCTGGTTGTAAAATAGCATTCGTCGATGACAGTCACAAAACCAGTGTCGTTCTGCTGCACAGAGATTCCGACGTACAGCGGCTGGCCGACGGGCAGACTCACACTGCCGGACGGGTAAGTGTTGGTGTAGCTCTGGTCCAAGTACAGAGACATTACTGCTTTTGGGGCCTCACCTGACGCCACGACGCCATCCATTGGGCTGCAACGCGTTAACAACACTTTTAATAGAATAACATGATAACATATACTTTTTAGATTTGTTGTGTTTGTTTTTCTTACAATAAAAGTCTGAGAGAAGCATTGAGTTCGGCCTCTGTCTCCAGAGGATACGCACACGAGAAGGGGAGAAGTTTAGGGACACTGAAGGAGTCATTGTGGGCGTAGAGGAATATGCTGTTAGAGTAGATGACGTGTGTACGGTTGGTCTGGAAAAAACATGACATTAAATAAAATCCCACAGAGGTCTGATAATGGAGACAAACAGGTGAGCCTTTACCCTCCTGATGTTTCCACAGACTCCTTCTCGTGGCTCCACCTCATACCACACAGTTTGGTGAGTAATTCTGGACCATCTGCAGCTGCGGTCAAGCAGATGACCAGACCTTGAGTCCAAACCAATTAAGGACACATACCAACTGTCCAAACCAGCTTGGATTTTATCTCGTCCACAGATAAAAGGGTATATTTGCATTCCTTCATAAGGCACTACAAGAAAAAAAAAGTGTTACAATTGGGCGAGTATTCATCACATTGTGAAGACTAAAAGTCGTATACCCCCTAATACTTAACAAGGACCTGCCTTCCTTTTGGAAACAAAAAGCAGGTCCCCATGATGTAAATCTTTCATTATGAGGTCAGCAACATGGTTTTAAGTTCAAATAAGGTTCAGGTTAGGATTAAAGTGAGGGTTAGGTTAAAGGTGCACTGTGTGAGTTAAAATGCTCAAAGTTGTGATTTATCAAACTACAGTCCGTTTGCACTTGCCTGGACTTCCCTGGTTAAATAAAGATCGTTGAAAAATAACGCCGAGCGTCACGGCCTTTGGTGAGTGTTAACGCTTGGGTCTGGTGCGCGGCAAGTGACGTGCCGTGGCGCGCCGCGCTTTGTTGTGGGCTGGCCTTAAGGAACTTGGAAATGCTTTGGAGAAATGGAGAATCTCTGAACTGCGCTGGAGATCAATAGTCTAATCTAACTTTTCTTGTTTAACTTTTGGAGTTTGCAAACTGGTCAATCAGTCAAAAATAACAAATAAAAGAGTTAGCATCTACATTTTTACTATAATAACTCCTTTTTTAACGTCCTTTCACATCAGAAAACATACGAGTCAACAAGAGACTTTTAAGGTGTAAGATTCGTCTTCAGTTGATTAATAAACAGGATGCATTGTCACCAAACGCCAAAGATGGCGCCCTTGTTCTTAAACTTTGCCACTCACTTAGTAGTCACTAAATTTAAGTTTAGGGTAAAGATCTAAAAAATGAATGTAGGTCAGTGTAATGTCCCAATGAAATATGAAAACACATGCCTATGTGGGTGTATGTATGAGGGGGGGTCTTACAGAGACAGTGAGCAGATGCATCATCCGAGCTACAGCTCCGTTTAAAGTTGTGTGTGCAGTCTGTTAATGACGTCTCAGATCCAATACAGCTGACATTGCTCATCCAGATGCCTCTGTAAGGTCTCCCTCTATCTTGAAATGCATTAACAGCCATGCCACAGCCCGCCTGCCTGCACGCCACATGGGCAGCATTTATATCCCAGCCGTCACCACACACGGAGCCCCACTGGCCCTGGTGGAAGATCTCCACTCGTCCAAGGCAGTAGCTGTACTCATCTCCAGTCAGCCGCACCTCTCCCTCCACCCCTGGTCTGAAATCAGGTGGAGGAGTTGTGATTGGTGAAACTGTGTTACTTGAACCTGCTTGACACAACACAGATAATTTGGTGTAAGTAATGTGCTGTATTGGGAAGATGCAAATAAAAAACAGAATTACAACACCAGCCGAACTTAATGTCTTAATTAAGAAATTGAGTTGTTGACTTAAACAATATTGCAGTTAAGCCACAGTCACAATAATTCGTACGACCGGCTACGACCTCTCTGTGAACGTTTTTTTGCTCATTTGCTCAGAGAAAAAAAACAGTGTATGCAAAGCGTTCGCAGCCAGGTCGATGGTTTGTCAAAGATTTTCTACGACCAATCTACGACCGCAGAAACTATAAACTGTAGAATACAGTTCTATTTCATCCCTTCTGACCGCCAGAGAGATGGTGCTGAAAGCAATAAATGATCCCTTCGTACATGCACAGTTTGAGTAATATACCAAAAGTGGCACCTGTGACCCCGATGACGCCCGGAAGTAATAAATTCCCTCGTCATCCGCTGCTCTGTTCTCATTTTCTTCTTGTGTGCGGTTCGATCTACATGGCTAAGCCTTGGCAGGAATTGTGTTGTATTTTATCTGTCACTGATTGCCCTTTTGCCACATCGGTTGGAGCAGCGGTGTTTCGACCTACAAGGCAGTGACAGCCTGCACTTCGTTGCAGGAATTGAAGGTATTGTGAAACTAAGCCTTTTGTTTGTGATGATAGCGTTCGTACAGTACTAAAAGATCTTCACTGGCTTCCTGTTGAGTCTAGAGTCAAATTTAAAATTCTTCTTCTAACCTATAAAGCTTTAAATGACTTGGCCTCTTCTTATATCAAAGATGAAATAACTCCTTATCATCCTAACCGTTCACTTCGCTCTCAAGATGCTGGACTTCTGGTGGTTCCTAGAGTCTCTAAAAGCACAATAGGAGGCAGAGCATTTAGCTATCAAGCTCCCTGGTTATGGAATCAGCTCCTGCTCATGTCAAAGACGCTGACACAGTCTCTACATTTAAGATTAGGCTCAAAACGTTCCTCTTCGGATCAGCTTATGGTCAGGTCAGTTAGGAACAGACTCTAAACACACAGTTCTAGTCAGGCTGCCCTAGGAGCAATTATACTGGGGAAAGTCTGTCCTCTCACTTCTGCCTTTCTTGTAAAGAATAATAAATTACAGTTCATCTCTAGTCTGTTCTTTGCTATTCACTCGTTGTCCCCTGTCCCACTGTCCTCTCAGGGAGTGTAACTGTTTCAGATCGTTGCTGTTCCAGTGACGTGGGCCGGACCACTGACACCGGACTCCCTCTTTCTGGACCTCCGCCCCACCTCCCTCTCCAGGATTGGCCTGTCCTGGTCCTGCTGGACGAGTCGTTTCCCTCTGCTTATGGACTCTGGCTCCACAAACATAAACTCTATAACTTTAGTCTTAGTTACATCTACAGCCTGTCCGTTCATGGGAGTGGATCCCTTCTTCACTGTGGTCAACCGTAAGAAGACTGTAGGAAAACAGGTTCCACTCCACGAGCTTCATACGAACTCCAGATTTCGTACGACCTGTAAGATTCGTACGAACATTTTATTCGTACGGATCATTGTGACCTTTACTGATCTCATATTATAATGTAGCTCTTAAAGAATGCAATGTGATCTCAAACAAACAGATATAAAGAAACTTAAAATAAACCTATAGTGACTGGAAAACAGCAGCTAAAGAGGAAGTGTGCTGCCGACAAAAATGGGCAGGGGAGAATAAGGTGAATTGTAAGCATACATCTCTCGACTCAAAACTTGACATCTTGAGTTTTACACAAATGTACTGGTTGTATACTTTTACCTTCACACGTGACACCAGCGTCATGTCTGTGGTTCCCGTTGTGATCTACATTTGTACTGTGGCCACAGTCTGTTAGCGACAGCTCAGATCCATTACAGCTCACATAGGTTAGCCACACGGGTCCTCCAACTCCATAAATGGAAAACAAAAGTGTTTCTTGTGCCCTGCCACAGTCCAGCTGCCTGCACACCACCTGGGCGTCATTCATATCCAGCCACGGACTTCCACTGAGCCCCACTGTCCCTGGTGGAAGATCTCCACTCGTCCAGAGCAGAAGCTGTTCCCGTTGACCAGCCGCACGTCCCCCTCTGACCCTGGATCTGACTGGTTAGCTGGAGGAAAAGTGATGTCATTAGGTTGGTCCGAGAAAAATACTCATGAAAAAGTCGTCTGTGACAACTTAAATCATATGAAGCAAATTTTATATGTAAGATTAAGAATTATTGCTCAAAGTTATTGCTCATATGTTTAGGACATGGTCTCAAACAAACAAGAAACTGTTTAGTAATAAGATATAATGTACATTAGCAGAAAAACAACTCAAGGAGTAAGTAAAAACATGACACTGCTAAAAAGGCCTAGCACATTGGAAGTAGGCAGCAAGACTGTTCTGCTTCTTATATTTACCCAACAGATTTTAGGTGGACTTTAAAGAGGCGTGACTTATCACTATAGAGGGAGTATAGGTCGATGTCACTTTTCGCAGTTTGGACATGCCCACTATAAAGTGTGGAGCCTTGCAGACGATTGTAACATGAAATAAGTCATGAACAATCAAAGTGTTTGCTTTTTACCTTGGCAAATGACCCCAGCGACGGCGTTGAGACTGCAGGAGTAATATCCCAGAGTGCCACAGTCTGTGATGGACAGCTCAGACCCACGACACCTCGCAGACGACAGCCAGATGGGATCTGGTCCTGCTGGATAAGAAACTGCATACTGTGCCCTGTCAAAGCCCAGCTGCCTGCACACCACGTTAGCATCATTCACATCCCAGTCTGAGTAACACACGGAGCCCCAGCAGCCCTGGTAGAAGATCTCCACTCGACCAGAGCAGCAGCTTCTAGTCTTAACCAGGCGCACGTCTCCGTCCACCGCAGGCCTGGAGGACTCCAGAGCCGTAGTGTCAGGAGGATGAGCCGTAGTGTAATTAGGACGAGCCGTAGTGTAAGTAGGAGGAGCCGTAGTGTCAGGAGGATGAGCCGTAGTGTCTGAAGGAGGAGCCGTAGTGTCAGGAGGAGAAGCCGTAGTGTAAGTAGGAGGAGCCGTAGTGTAAGTAGGAGGAGCCGTAGTGTCAGGAGGAGGAGCCGTAGTGTAAGTAGTAGGAGCCGTGGTGTCAGGAGGAGGAGCTGTGGTGTCAGGAGGAGGAGCTGTGGTGGAGGAATCTGGAAATACATCACACAAAACAGCACAACAGCAGATCAGGTGACCTCAAACTAAATATTCAAGACAATGCATATCTTCACAAAGGTTTATGAAAAAGACAAAGGTATAAAGATGTTTACCTGCACATTCTGTGATGATCAGCAAAAGTAAAGACAGAAACAACACTCCAAACTTGCCCATTTCTTCAGTAACTTTCTTAGAAACAAGAAAAAATTAAACAATTGTTATTAATAGATAATTACCAGCTGCATTGACAATAGAGGCTGAGAACATGGCCCAATCAGTCTCAATGTCCCCAGTCTCACCCGGCAGCTGGGAGAAGCTCTCCTTGAGGTGTGAGTTGAAGACCCGTCTGACAGGGTTCCGCCAGACCTTCCCAACAGACCCTCACGATACGTTTGGGTCTGCCAAGTCTGTCCAGCTTCCTCCTCTGCCAGCGGATCCAACTCACCACCAGGTGGTGACCAGTCGACAGCTCTGCTCCTCTCTTAACCCGAGTGTCCAAAACACGCGGCCAAGGTTCAATGACACGACAACAAAGTCGGTCATCGAGCTCCGGCCTAGGGTGTCCTGGTGCCACCTGCACTGATGGACACCCTTGTGCTGGAACATTGTGTTCGTTATGGACAAACTGTAGCTAAAACAGAAGTCCAGTAACAAAACACCACTCGGGTTAAGATCAGAAGGGCCATTCCGCCCAATCACCTCTCCAGATGTCACGTGGGCGTTGAAGGCCCCCAGTAGAACGATGAACTCCCCAGTTGGTGCACTGTCCAGTACCCCTCCTAAGGACTCCAAAAAGGCCGGATACTAGACTGTTGTTTGGCTCGTAGGCGACACAACAGTGAGAGACCTATTCCCAACCCGAAGACGAAGGGACGCGCCCCCCTTGTCCACTGGGGTGAACTCCAACACATGAAGACTGAGCTGTGGGACTATGAGCAGGCCCACACCAGCTCTCCGCCTCTCACCGTGGGCACGCCAGCCCCTCTCCCGGAGTTGGGTTCCAGAGCTCGAGCTGTGCATAGAGCTGAGGCCGACTATATCTAGCCTATAGCGCTCAACCTCCTGCACCAGCTCGTGGCACCTGCCCCTGACTGCCACCTAGTCCTCTGTGCACCCGACGCCCATGAAACCCTCTGCGGGTGGTGAGCCCACAGGAGGGCTGACCCATGTCACTCATCCCCCACACACCTCCACCCCGGGAGCCTCCTAAATCCACACATGTCCTGTCTCCTGGTGGCTCCATAGGCTTTCATGGGGAAACTGTGTCTTACAGGTGACCTCAAACAGTTCACAGGCCTGTTTCAGAGGGAAATACACATAATTCATCATCTGGCCTCTCAACGAGAAAGTCACGGGTTCGACTCCCGTTCGGCCCAGGCCTTTCTGTGTGGAGTTTGCTTGTTCCTCTTTATGTCTGGGTGTTTCCTCCAGGCTCTCTCTGACATAACACTGGACTCAAGGCGTAACACTTTCGGACTTATTGCAAAATATAAAAATTCAAGTAGAACAACATTCATTTAGTCCTCTGAATTGTCTTCTCAGCTCAGTTGCTCAACATTTTAAGAACAATGTGAACACAAACGTGAGGACAGGGTGGTTCCTCTGGAGGAATGTGGGACTAGTTCTTGGAACTTTCATTTGGGAAAACACCTTAAGTGACATTGTCTTCTCTTATTGCTCAACATTTTAAGTACAATGTGAACACAACTTTTGCACTTAAACCTAAAACATCCACCAATCAAAAGGCGAAGCAAACAGCAGACACATTTTAACACTAAAACAGACTACCTCTCTTTTTTCTCTTTCTCCTCTTTTATTTCTAGCTCTCTTTTTCCCTTTTTAGTGCTGTCAAGCGATTAAAAAAATGGAAAAGATTAATTTTAATCTCACCTAAAATTGCTGAAAAAAACTCAACGTAAGTGTTTTTGTTTAGTTTTTATCCAATTTAATTAATTACATTATTGTTGCAGATGAAAATATTAATATGTTGCAAAAAATGAAGACTTGAGGAAGAGTTTTGTTGCTGTTGTCAAGTTGAACAACCCTTATGTCACTTTATAACTCACAAATGGAAACAATGAAGTTAAATTAAATGTGATTTATTTTACTCACCGAAGCAGAAGTCCAAAGATTTTCTCCTGTACATAAAAACACTTTATCTTGATGTATCATAAATAAATAAATGTACTTGAGTGTGAAAAGCTGCTCACCTGTGAAGTGTAGAAGTCGTCTGTCTTGTCTGACTGAATCAAACCCATTTATGTTGTGTCACTCCTGTGAGGTCAGGTGTCACTTTGTTCTCTCTCCTCTTTTCTCTTTCTCCTCTCTTCTCACTCCCTCTCTGTTCTCTCTCCTTCTCTCCCTCTCTTTTCTTACTCTGTGTGTAAGAAGTGTGGAACAGACGCCTCAGCTGTGGAGGAGCAGCGGCTCTACTCTTGAGTTCCTCCCGCTGTGGCCCTCTGCTTGTATTTGTAATCTTGTTCTTTCGGTCATTACTCAAAGCTCACGACTGTAGGTGAGGGTTGAAACGTTTCTATTCCCGGCCACAGGTGCGTTTCCATAACAACAGACGTGCACACAGACGACTGCAGGTGCTGTTGTTTCTGTTGCTGTTTGGAATAGTCTACAGTCTGCTGTCTGCACTGATGAAGTTCTTCATGTTGATCTTCTGAACTCTGCATCTGAAGCCGTTCAGCCCACACTGTCCTTGTTTCCACTGCACGGAAATGAGACGCACGGACTGGCAGAGCAGACGCAGACAGTGTTTATAGTTTGTGCGTTTCCAGAGAATTGAAATGCCATTGATTTCTGCACGGACCGTCCGCTTAAGGGTGATTTATTCTTCCCCGGAGATCTCCGTCAGTTAAGGTTAAATAAAGGTCAATTCAATTAATTAAATTAAATGTCACTGTGCCATGTGGCTCACATGTGTCAACGCTGGAGAGAGCGTTTCTGACATCCTCGTTTGATTTTGACACCCATTAGCTGTTTCTGAGCGTGAGGAAAGACGACTCTGTGCTGCAGTGTGCGGCCAAAAATGATTAGGGCCTTTAAATGTGCGGCTTGACAGAGTCGTAAGCAACGAAATAGGCCTAATTAATCAAAAGTAAATATTTACCAGCAATAGGCTGAAAGTCTTAAAAGGTTTGCTCACAAATGAACAGTTATTAGCTCATTCGCACCTGACGTATGTCATCACATGTGTAGCTCTGTAACGGCACGTCACTGATTGAGCCAAATGTTTTACCCTGACTGCAGTGCATTTATCAAACCACTTGATGGTGCTAGAATGTACCAACACAGGGTCTACACTGGGTCAACCAGTTTGGGAAATGGGTTACACACACGTTGACGCGTCATCTACCCATCACTAGATTGAACAAAACTGAGACCACAAGCTCTCGATTTTTGGCACAGCGCTACTTGATGTTCAACATGTCATGATTCCAGCTGCACAGAGTTTTTTGTGGAGCTGTGAATATTGTTTAAATCGAGCAAAAAGTCCTGACAGAGAAGAGAACAGGACTAGAGCTGAAAGAGTTAAAGAAGAGACTTTTCTTCACCAACCGCTGCACCACCGTGTTCTTGGTGTTGGACTTTGTGAGATTAATTTCCCCCCAAAAAAGTGTGACTTTAAAGTCCAGAAAATACAGTAATTTAATTGAATGTTACTGAAAAAGTCAAATTACATAAATAATACAGAGACAGACAATATAAAAACATATTCTTGCCTTTAGCGTCTTGTTTCCGAGTGGATTTGCCCTTTGAGACCAAAAAAACAAGAGTGGATTTCAGAATAAGAGTCTACAGTGTACAGACAGAGGCCTTCAAATTAAAACAAGGCAGAAACTTTACCAAAAACACAAGCAGTTATGTACAGTGCATGAACAAATAAAAAAGTCACAATTATTCTATGTACAGCTCCGTATTTACAGATGTTAAATTATCAACTTCTACAAAACAACATTTAACTTAAAAATATTTACATTTCTGGACACGTTTGTCGACATTATGTTTAAATGATTATTATTATTATTACTTAAGTGCCAGTGGCTTCTTCTCTTCTTCTGTATCGTCTGGACAAATATATTAAAAAAAGATGATGTTATTTACAAAAACGTGAGCACTTAGGACAAAGGAAGAGTCTTGTTTTGATTAAAATATAATCAGGTTATTCGGTCGTTTGGTGCCGATTCACGACTTCATTTAAAAGTCTATAGGAGCCATAGAAATATTATTTATTCACTTCTGTCATTGCTCGATTCAGAACCAGATTGCAGAGACACATCTGCCTTTGACCTGGGGGCTTTAGATTTTGTTTTTATGGATCTATCCCACAACTTCTCTCTCTGGATTTATGGAACAGGCCAGAGTGAGTGACACTTTCACTTTAGAAGACGAGAGAGGAGGGCTAGGCATTTCGTTCCAAATGCCTAGAGGAAAACGTAACAAAAGTTCATCTAATTTGAGTAAATGTGTCTCTGAAAGGTCTGTCTCTGCTCACTTAGCTGTGTAACTAAATATTAGATGAATATAGACCATTTCTCCGGAGTAATGTGAGCTGTAGTGTTACTTTCTGTCTTCGCTTTCATCCAAGAGTTATAACTTTGTTTTCTCATGTTATTTATAAAAAATAACAGTGACATACAGTCGTGTGATCATAATTAATTCTACCTGAATTAGCCATTAGAATGAAGCTAAGGTAAGCGGCTAATGCTAGCAGCATCTGTAAAACGTGACTCCTTATTTATGAGTGGTTTTATTGAATACGCACTAGAACAGTCATGAAAGCAGTGTTTATAGACTTCTGTTTAGTCGTGTTGTGCAGTTTAAAAGCCTGTCGCTGCTGTGTTTACTTTCGTAGTGCGCTGTGTCCAACAACAACAAAAAAGTACTGCGTGAGTAAAGGAGGAATATCGAGGCTTTTGTGATTAGCTAATCGCAGTTGTCAATATCGCGGTATCGATTCGATATCGATATATCGTGCAGCCCTAACCTGAATCATCCCCTGCCCTTCTCCTGTTACTTTCATGTGTTTTTATGTATTATTTGTCATCTCACACATGAGTTTGTTGTGATGAAATCCTGATCCGAATCGAAAGTGTTTTGTGAATGAAGCCTTAATGTAATTATACTGTATCAAAGTCGAATGATTTCATGAAAGTTTTTAAAGAATAAGAAACAAAAGTGTCGCTGTAAAACTAAAATCCCATTTGCACTAAAACCGGGTGATTCGGACAAACGATCTCCTCGAGCCGGACCTTCTGTGACTCTGACTACGCTGTTGTGTAGAGCGCGGCTTCTGAGCGGATTTGTTTTTCTAGTTTATGTTTTCTCTGTTAGCTTCACCCTCTGCAGTGTGAGCCAGAGGTAACTGTAGCTGCTTTTCATCACTTTTTTAAACTAGAATTACATTATCTTGACATTTACGATATGGTCAAACTCATTTCTTGTTCAGTAAATATCTGGATTTACGATAAATATACCTCTTGTGTGATACTTTACATTTCCTCAGTCAAAGCAGTTCGATTTAAGTATCTGGATCAGAAAACTCGTCCAAATCGAGCAATGACGCCTCCCTTTACTTTGTTTTTCACTTTAATTATTGCTGCGCTTTAGCCCCGCCCCCTGAGGCTTCACACGCCCTCTGATTGGCCGATGAGGAACTCGACAGGGCGGCGCCTCTGCAGCGGAGCCCTGTGATTGGCCGGGGAGGCCGCGGTCGCCGTGGCGTCGGGGGGCGGCGGGTGCTGGTGGTGGTGGTGCGAGCTGTGGTTGCCGTGGTGCTGGGCGTTGCCGTGGTGATGGGCGGAGCGGGCAGGGGGCGGTTCCCTGAGCGACGGCGGCACGGCGGACGACTTTATGGGGACGATCCGAGTGTCCATGACCTCACAGTCCACCTGCATCATCATCTCGTAGCCCTGGGACGCGTTGTACAGGCTCTCTGCAACGGGACACAACGGGTTACAACGGGACACACGTTACAAACGCGATTAATGATATTATCACCATAATTTACTAAACGTATAGGTGTACAGTTTAAAAGTCTCTAAAACATGTATTACTGCACAATATGCATGTCTTTGTACAACTACTTATTGTATTTTGGTCTAAATGGAATAAAAAATGATTCAAACAAATGTGAACACAATGTTGAGCAAAAATCATTTAACTTTGTCTCAGAGTTTCTAATTAACGCTGAATAGACTCGTAATCGCGATTATTATCATGTGCGATTACCACAATTATGAAAAACTTCACGATTATTTAATTTCAGCCCTTTATTATCGCGAGTAACGATAATATCGTATATCGTCCCATCCATAGTTACAACAAGACACACGTTATAAACGGGACACACGTTACAACGGGACACACGTTACAACGGGACACAGTGATGACTTGTACAGACTATATGAGAGAATAAAAGATTAAACAGTAGATGTTAAGACATAATTGTAAACTCTGAGTGGGTCTTTTCTCCTTAAAAATGACATTTAAATGCGACTTTATGAAAGGAAGATTTTTAAATCAGCAAAGTAAAATGCAGTGTACACTTAAGTATGGTACGTGGGCGGCAATTGGCCCTTAGGTCATAGTTTGGACATGTGTGTATGTGTGGCTGAAGGGTCTTTCACACCAACACGATGCAGCGACGCAGCGTCTGTTCTAGTCTCTTTGGGGCACACTGATGTTAAACAACATTCACACAAACACAAACCAAACGCCGATCAGTCGCTGAACAAATGTCAAGTGAACATGAGCACAACGTGATGTTTGACAAATGACAAAGTTGCGCGTAGTAGTTGTCCAAAATCTGACCGAGACAGAAGTGGCTTAAGCCTGCCCTGGTCCACAAAAGCGGAGTTAGGCAGCAGCACCTGACAGCTTGAGCTCAACTTCTATGTTTCCAGAGCTTTGCTGGTTCCTGAAGCTTTCTTTTGCCCATCCCTTTTGGTGAAGAGATCATGTATATTTCGTCTGATTCTAAGGTTCAGCCCTGTTACGATGAAAAACCTTCCACCAGAGAAGGTCAGGAGTTGCTTTTCTCCCTTTACCCAGCAGGTGTCAGCAGACTCTCACTCACCGTTCACAGACATGGCCGGCATCACCAGAGACATTTTGGGTCGAGATGTTTTGTTGTGGCTGATGGCCGGAAGCAGCAGGTGGTCCTGGACACAAAACAACTGTTACAGCACGAGAAATCTGACAAATATGACTCAGATAATGGTGTTTTCATGTTCATAATGTGCATAAGTAGTGTTTGTGTCGTACTCGTCTGAATGAAACCACGTAGAAAGTGTCTTCTCTGCGGTCGATGGCGTCAAGGAAGTCGCTGTACGTGACCTCTGGACCCGACACGACCTGTAGCTGACTGTGAGGACGAGAACAAAATTACTGTAAATATATAAACACCATTAAACAAAACAAAGACCTGCAGCTGACTGTGAGGACGAGAACAAAATTACTGTAAATATATAAACACATTTAAACAAAACAAAACCTGCAGCTGACTGCGCAGACGAGAGCTTAAGTACTGTAAATATATAAATGAGTGATGTAGTGTTTTTACCAGTGTTAGTGCTGTTACCTCTCGATGGAGCGATGCGACTGGATGGGCAGATATCTGGAGATGTTGGCCTTCCTCAGCTGAGCTTTCTGAAACACAAACACGACAAACGTTCATCACACAAACTCAGATTCTTAGCAGACTGTGAATGAATGCGTCACATAAAAACATCTGTGACTCAGACAAACCCAGAAAAAGCAGCTCATCTACACTCTAATTTATTACAAGACATGTTTCTATCCTTGAGGCTTTCTCTGTAGTTCAGTAAGAAAGTAAAGCCTGTTATGTGTTGGTCTGCTGCTGACCTCGTGTGGTGGAGTTGGGAATTGAAGCAGACAAAGCCAAATGTGCAGAAATCTCCTGAATGTTTAGGACATTGCATCATTGGGGCTGGTTCGCTTTACATGAGGCGGGGACTGATTTAACCAATCACTGCTTTTTGGTTTAATGAAATACGTCGAGCTTAGAGCTTAGCCAATCACAGCAATGACTCGTAATGGTGTATCCAGTGAGCACACATACTGCTCTTCTTTCAAAAAGAAAATACTCTGTATTTCTGCTAAAACAGAATCAAAAGCAGCAGAAACACGAACATCCATGTTTAGTTTAGTAACAGCCCGTGTTAGCCCCGCCCTGCTACAATGTGATTGGGCCTCAGAACCGCTGCTGTAATGTGATTGGGCTGAAACACTGTGGTCAGACTCTCAAACAAATCGGGCGGCTGGAAGGTCAGATGGTTTATCTCAAGTTTGTGAGTTCACAAATATGGTGAGATAAACCTTCTGGCTGGCCAGGTTAGAGCTCACATAGATCTATTAAAAATGCTCATTGTGGTGTTTAAACCTGCTGTATGACGTGACACTGGAGGAGGACAGAGGCAGCCAAAGGACTTTGTCTGGAGGAGGAGAAAGTTAGCTGCGTTTTATACATGCAGCAAGCCTCTGTCTCTCCCTCCCTCCTTCACTCTCTCAACGAGATCTGCCAACGTGTAAAACAAAACCTTTTGCAGAAATAGGGAACACAGAAGTGTGCGTCGGGGCGTAAAAAGGGTCCTTGTCCCACCAGTTTAAGGGCCATGTCGGGGCGTCAGCTTTGAAAATATTCTACCTTAAAAATCGCTTCAAGGCACAAAATTGGACGCTTCGGATTTGAAACATGTTCAGGAAAGTTGTGAAAAAGACTAAAATAATCCTTGTTTTACTACTATTTCACTCGTAGCTTCAAACATTTTCTTTGGCAGTTCTATGACCTCTGGTAATACTGTGTCAAGAGTTTCTCTGCAGTGCCTCAGTCTGACTGTTTTAAACTCTGGCGTGGTCACAGACTCTTTACAGTTTCCTGAAGCCTGAGCTCTGGATCCCAGGTAAATCTTCTGCACCATAATGTCCTTCATTAATCCAAACAAACCTTTTTAAAATCTAAACACAGCTACAGTTGTGTCACCTGAGCGATCTTGGCCTTCTTCACTGTCTTTGTTTTCCCTCCAGATTTCTTTCTGTCGATTTGGTGCCTGTGAACCCAGCCCTGAGCTCGTCCGCCAGCCTGACCAACAAACAAACAAACAAACAAACAAACAAACAAACAAACAAACACAAACACATTCATTAGAGCTCTGCAGAGTCTTACGTGAAAAGAAAAGTGTTGTAGGTTTGCATAAAGTGGTCAGACCTGAGCGACTCAGAGCGGTTGAACTGGCGACAGTCTGAAGAGGAGAAAAACCTGTCGATGTCCTGAAGAACCAGGTCCTTCATGTCCGTGAACGCATCGCTCAGGTTCCTGAACGCAACACAGAAAAAACACTCTTTATATTACACATCAGTCATCAATGATGTTGATCCAGATGTGAAAATACAACAGACAGCAATCTTTGATATTTACACACAGAACTACTTTATTCAGTCAGTATCCGGCACAACATGACACTCTTAAGGCCTGCATTTCCTCTTGGAGTTGTTTATTTGCAGATAAAACAAAGGAGCTGAAATTCAAAAGAAGGACATGGAGGCAAGTAGGGGTGTTGGAAAATATGATTCGGCGATATATTGCGATACTCGATCCCACGATACTCGTATCGATACTAAAATTTCAATATCGATATTTTGATGACATCATGCGTTTTAATGAGAACGCTTTATATCCTTGATTTCAACTGAATTCAATGTCAATGGTGGTTCAAAATGTGCATATTCAGCCAGAACAGTAGAGGGCAGCACTGTGTCTTTAAGAAAACAATCTAATGTTAGTCCTTGGCACACAAATTAATACTATATAAAAAGAGACAAGTGGTTTATTAATTTAGGAACTGATTAGCTTTGTGTTATTAATATAATTAAAAAAAAAAAAAAAAAAAAAAAAAAAAAAAAAAAAAAAAAAAAAAAAAAAAA
The DNA here is from genome assembly GCA_038363315.1 of Mugilogobius chulae. Taxonomy (NCBI): domain Eukaryota; kingdom Metazoa; phylum Chordata; class Actinopteri; order Gobiiformes; family Gobiidae; genus Mugilogobius; species Mugilogobius chulae. Next base: position 50,049,489 of record CM076396.1, read on the forward strand.
AAAAAAAAAAAAAAAAAAAGAGAAATTAATTATTTGAGAGAATCATTACTTTACTGTCAAGAGTTTACTATCAATACTGTCAGAGAGAATCATTAACTATCAAACTGTAAAGAATCATTAACTATCAATACTGTCACAGAGAATCATTGAGTGTCAATACTGTTATTCATCATTTGCAGAAAATATACATTGTAATTTATGGGTGTAATTTCTTTTTCGACTCATCAAAACAAACAATAATAATTCACTTTGTAAAAGACCAAAGTTAAAGAAAAATCGCAATATATCGTTGTGGGCCTCTGTATCGGGATATATCGGGATATATCCTATCGTGACCTGTGTATCGTGATACATATCGTATCGCCAGATTGGAGGCAAGACAATATATTTTTTGATCTTTTGGATTTTCCAAGTCAGAGCCCTGCCATGTTCAATTTTCTACCTCGAGCTTTGAAATTCTGTCCGAATATCTGAGTGGGAATACCGAGTTGGAGGACTGTTCCAGTGGGAATTTACAATTCAGACCTCGGAACATCTGAGCTCCGAGTACCACTGGAACGCACCACATGCTTTGCAAATTTTGGATGTTTGGGTTTTCTCAGGGTAAAAAGATTAAAAGAGAGAGATTAAACCTGATCGTGTGGATGTGATTCTGATCAATAATCAATACGTGACCAAGAGCCAAGAGGTCAAATTTTATTGGACCTGATACAACAATTTTTTTCTCCACTTTTATTCTTCTTCACGAGTCACGACTAATCACATTTATGGATAAACCCAGTGCTTTTTAAAGTTTCTCCCCATGAACAGTCCACAAACGGAGGATCTCTTCCACTGCAGTTAGCTCAGGTGGGACGAGGATCATCCGAAAAGAGCCAGAAATCACAGAAATACAGCCTGTTAAATAGGGCTGAGCGATATTGACAAAAATGAAAATCTCGATATTTCTGGACCATATCTCGATAACAATATTCAGACGATATTCCGTCGATAGGCTGCGTTCAAGTTGTAGAATACAATGAGCCATGAATCTAGACGGTGAACAAGATTTCTGATTAATAACACTGAACTTTGTCATTAAATATTTAAAAGATCATTTCAAACTGTTTCATTCTGGTGAGTTCATTAGTGACCAGACCCGATCACTTTTGTATCACAACAAAAACTGACTTTGAACCAGATTTTTTTCTGCTGCAAACATCTGTGTGAAGTATTATTGGTTGGAAATGCTGGGATGTCATGGGAACAATGTAAAATGTTGTAAATGAATCACAGAAGTGCAGACATGTTACATTTATATCCTAAGATGAGAGTTACTAGTAGGATGGACGATATATCGGTATTGGTATCGGTATTGGCAGATAACACCGATAATTGCCATATCGGTATCGGTCCGATATCGAAGGGTGACGATATTCGGCGCCGATATTTTAGGAAGATTCTCCAGTCTCTCTGTGCACATATACCAGCCTCAGTTTGCTCTAAAAGCATCATATTTGTAATTTGAACAGACTAAAGAATACAAAGTATATATAAACAAACAATTAAGCTAAAATCAGTCTTTATATTTACATAATAAATCCACAAAATATTCAGAAATTATAGGTAAGATTGATCGGAGGCATTCAGCAGTAATAAGCTCTTCGAAAAAACAGACAAAAACTTCATAATAATATTAATCAAAAAAAAAAAAAAAAAAAAAAAAGCGAAAATAATGCAGTCCACAGACAGAGACAGAGCAAAAAAGAAAACAGAACATGAAGTCAAGAGCTGATATTTGCTTTGAAAAGTTTTGAAAAATTAGATTGTTTTACTTCATAAAGTGTATTTAGTGGAGCATTGATCTGGTTTTAAATAGGACTATCCCAGAACTGGACCAGGTTTTCAAAAGAACCAAAACAGGACTAAACTAGACTCTTTCATCAGTGAGGAAAAACCCATGAGCTTGGAAAATACTTGTTCATCCTAAGTAAGATGAAATAAAATTCTGATCCTAAACAAATCCAAATTGATGAACAGTGGTGTTATAATTATCTAATTGGCTTCATAGTTTATTTACTGAACTACAAAATAGACATTTTTAATTATGTAATTTGGTGCCAAGATTATTATCTAAGCCAAATGATCACAAACAACTTTTTTTTCCATCCCAAAGAGGGCATGGCAGAGAAACACTGGCTTAATCTAATAATCTTGGCGTCTCTGGTGTGAATAGAATGTGAGTGTGCTTCGATGGAAGGGCATCTGACACTTTTACCTGAAGTGAAAGCTCTCTGTGTTGAACTTCTCCTCCTCCGTCTCTCTCCAGGGCTGCTCTCCCGTCGTCTGCTCCGTCGTCTGCTCTGCCGTCTGCTCGTCTGCGATCGATCCACAGATCTTTTAGGAGAGACGTTCGGAGGTTTTTGGTTCACGTTTTGCTGCTGCTGTTGTTTTTCGAACTCGAGAAGCTTTCGTCCCGTGTAAGAAACCGCACTGTCGCCGAAGTCCGACCACTTCCTGTCTGTGATGCTGTAGGAAACACATAAAATACAATGAGATGTGAGGACGTCTGGACAGCATTTTAGTTTTAAGTTAATCAGCAAAATTTACATTAAAGGAGAACTATGGTGCATTTTTTTGTGATGTTTTCATCCTTCAAACATGCTTCTGAGCAACTCCACGTTATATTTTCTGGACCACAGTCTTGGCCGTTCTAGTTCTCAGCACAAAGTGGGATAAATAAAAGTTTGTACCTGACAGGACCGAAGCTGAAGGTCATGAAGAGCAGAACGGCCATGACGCACACGGCTCGCTTGTTACTCATCGAATCACTGCCCTGGAAACAGACGAGAGACACCATCAGGTCTGGTTTAGTCCTGTTTTTGTCCTTATTTAGTCCCAGTTTTTGTCTTGTTTTGGTCCAGTTTTAGTCCTGTTTTTGTCCTGGTTTAGTCCCTGGTATTGTCCAGATTTAGACGTCTTTTATTCCAGCTGTAGTCCTAGTCCTGCTTTAGTCCTGGTTCAGTCCGGGTCTTACCTCTTTCCCGGCCCGCCTGTCCCTCAGCTCCTGCTTTAGTCCGGCTCTAGTCCTGGTCCTGGTCTTACCTCTTTCCCGGCCAGCCTGTCCCTCAGCTCCGGCTTTAGCCCGGCTCTAGTCCTGGTCCTGGTCTAGTCCTGTTTTAGTCCTGGTCTCACCTCTTTCCAGCCAGCCTGTCCCTCAGCTCCTGCTTTAGTCCGGCTGTAGTCCTGGTCCTGTCCAGTCCTGTTTTAGTCCTGGTCTTACCTCTTTCCGGGCCAACCTGTCCCTCAGCTCCTGCTTTAGTCTGGCTGTAGTCCTGGTTTAGTCCTGGTCTTACCTCTTTCCCGGCCAGCCTGTCCCTCAGCTCCTGTTTTAGTCCTGGTCTTACCTCTTTCCCGGACAGCCTGTCCCTCAGCTCCTGCTTTAGTCCGGCTGTAGTCCTGGTTTAGTCCTGTTTTAGTCCTGGTCTTACCTCTTTCCCGGCCAGCCTGTCCCTCAGCTCCTGCTTTAGTCCTGGTTCAGTCCTGGTCCTGGTCTAGTCCTGGTTCAGTCCGGGTCTTACCTCTTTCCCGGCCAGCCTGTCCCTCAGCTCCTGGTTTTCCCGCCTCAGTCTCTCGTTTTCCTGTTGAGCTTCTCGGAGCTGAGTTTCCAGGTTTTGGAGATATTCTTTCTTCTTCCGTCTGGACTGACAGGCCGACTCTCGGTTCTTGATCATCCTCTGCTGCCGCTTCAGGACTTTCATCTGAGGAAGAACAGCACTTTTACACAACAACACTTTTACACTCTCACAGCTAACCTCCTATGAAGATACCTTACTATACATCCACACAGTTTTACTCAGACTTTGTTTACTCAAGGGTGTATTCTTATTTTTTTTCTCCTGCAACTGAAGCATAGTGTCTGGATCCCACAGAACCTGATTTCACCTTCCTCCTAGCTCCGCCCACAATTTCAGAACTTAGTGTGATTATTTGCAAATGAAAGACTGAAGAGTGAACCGAGAAATGTGCAACTGACTCAGTGCACAGAAGTCAGTTGGCTTATTTATTTTCAAAAATGCTAACTTCCTGCTGGCATGTTCATTTCCTCTTTAGTTCATTTCTATTGACCCTATTTTGTCCCGCCCACTTGGCTTGGAAATGCACTTCCTGTTTAGCTCTGTTAAAGTAGCTAACGTGTTTGTTTGTCTGTCTTGTGGGGCAATTTTAATTAAATATAATGACAGTTAAAATAAACCCATCGACTGAAGTCTACAGGCTAAATGCAGCTAAACAGGAAGTGCACGTCCTAGAAAAGTGGGCGGGACAAAAATAGGGTCAATAGAGCTTCACTACTTCAGTTGAAAATTATTTACTTTAGGATCAGGCAGTGAACATTGAGGTGTTGGTGCTTTTCTCTGGAAACATGTTAAATACTTTAAAAACTAGGAGAATATTTCACCAAAGGACCAAAGTGTGTTTATAAAATGTTGTGTTTGTCAATGCTAATGCTAACGTCTGACTATGCAAAGCGGAAAAAACTAGCACATCCTCCGCAGGACGGGTGCGTAAGAGAAGGCTCGCACAAGGCTAGCAAAACGTTACGAATGAAAAGTCTCTCGCACACTGTGGACTTGCAACACCAGTGAAATTTATTAAACCAACGTTTGGGCCTGTGGCCTTCATCAGGCAAATATCTTTCTGAGCCTGAGAAGCATCTTAAACATGTAGTGACTGGCAGACTGCACCACTGGCTGCTCCCACAAAGGCACAGAAATGTGTCCAGTTGCAGTACACAGAATATATCAGAATAATACAAATACATATTACACACACCCCACATATTAATGTCATACATTTCATGAACAAATATTACACAAAACATGATATGTGCACTTAAAATATATACAATACATTGAGTCATTTCATATTCTATAAGAATACATTTAAAATCAGTTCATCATTGAGTCCTTTTGGTGCGAGAGTCTGCAATTGGTCAATCCAATAAGCTTCTCTTCGTTTAAGAAGCTCGTCATGGTCACCTCCTCCAGCAGGAGGAGGGACCAAACTCTAGGTCAACAAAGCAAAGAGCACTCACATCCTGGTGGGCATCATGAAATGAGCAGCCTCTCTGTCCTTTCTGCCAATTGTGTTCACTTACTTTTGTTTCAGTTTTCTTCAATCCATAAGGGCAAAGAATAAGTAAACCACATGAGTGGATGCACAAGTGATTATCTGTTTAACAGGGATTTTTTTCCACCTTGGGGGTGTTGAGAAAAACTAGTTCTGAAAGTATTATGAGCACAACTGGCCCATCAACGATAGTATAATCCTCATAGGGGTACAGGGGTCAAAGTGATTAAAAGGTGATAACCGGTGGTAAGGTGGCTTTATGGAGCTGACATTGGCCCCGCACTAGGGTAGTCTCGCAAATGTTTTCCTCTTCTATTTACAAATCGGTTTAATAACAACGTTTCATTGGTGTTGCAAGTACACAGTGTGTGCGAGAGACTTTCATTCATAAAGTCTGACTATGAATATAAACAGCTTCTATGCACAGGGTCAGTGATGCCTGTTACAGTGAAGTTCCAACGCAAACAGATTAGCTTTCTCAAAAACTAAAGACTCACACGGGGCATTTGCACATTAAATTAAAAAAATGAAAAAATAGTGCTTCATATTCATACATTTATTTTAACATTTTTGTTGTGTGACTCACGTCGATGTCGTTGCCGCTGTTGCCGGGCAGGTTAGCGGTTGCCGGGACAATGGGTTTGCTGGTGGGCGGGGCCGCGGTGCACTGAGGCATGCTGGAGAGAGCGGCTCCACTTTGACGATGGCGGGAGTCGTAGAGAGACAGACGGACGGAGACAGGACCACTGCGGAGGACAAAACAGTCTGATTATTACTGCGTCTGGTGGAAGTGTCTGGCTCGAGGGCACAGCGGCAGGTTCAGGACGCACCTGGATGGTCTGGTCCATGCTGGTGGTGAGTCCCTGGAGCAGCAGAGTTCCTCCTGAGCTGGAAGTCTGCAGGGAAGAGCTGGAAACCGGGACAGAAGCCACGCAGACGGGACGAGGCTGGAGAGGGACTTTAGACCGGCTTTTGAGAGACGAAGACCCGGACAGGACTGAAAGACAGAGAGAGAGAGTGTTAGGAGAGAGAGAAAAGAGGGAGAGAGAGAGAGAGAGAAGGAGAGTGTTAGGAGAGAGAGGGAAGAGAGGGAGAGACACTGGGACAGAAGCCACGCAGACGGGACGAGGCTGGAGGAGAGGGACTTTAGACCTGCTTTTGAGAGACGACGACCCGGACAGGACTGAGGAGAGAGAGAGAGAGTGTTAGGAGAGAGAGAAAGAGGGAGAGAGAGAGAGAGAGAAGGAGAGTGTTAGGAGAGAGAGGGAAGAGAGGGAGAGACACTGGGACAGAAGCCACGCAGACGGGACGAGGCTGGAGAGGGACTTTAGACCGGCTTTTGAGTAGGGCTGTAGTTCTTTAGTCGTTTAGTCGATTAGTCGGTCGATGGGGCTTTAGTCGACCAAAATTTGTATTAGTCGACCCAGCCCGAGCCCGCGCACGTCGTGTCCGAACCCGACCGGAACCCGAGCCCGAGCCGAAGAGAGGCCGCCCACTGAACTGTGGCATTTTAATGACAGAAAAAGCTTCTTATGATGTCCAACGTGTTTAATGTAAGTGTGTCTCGCCGCTTCCTCCACCGCACATTCCTCTCTCTCTCTCTCCCTCCCTCCCTCCCTCTTGTTTCTTCTTTTATCCCGCGCGCGTAACGTGCCTTCCCCGTCTTTCGTTCTCCTTTCTCTTTTACCTGCTCCGCGCTTATTCACAAGTCTTCTCTCTCTCTCTCTCTCTCTCTCTCTTTCTCTCTCCTCACTCTCGCGCCGTATAGTTGGCCACTTAAACACTGACTTTTTTTATCACTGCGGTGGTTTTGTGCTGTGTTCTGACGCGGCTGTCAATCATCCGCGAAGCGCACGTGTTCAGTGCGGCTCTGCGTCTTGGCCCGAACCCGGCCGGCCCACATTTCTCACGTAGTTGTCGGGCCTGCACGGGCTCGGGCCCAGAATCTAAACTCTGCCTTTTTTTGATATAAACACCCTGTGTCATATTCATTTTCTGTGTAAATTGTTGTTTTTGCATGAACTCCATTGCACTTTTGCCTTTTTGCGTCAGATAAATTGTCAGATCAAACTATAATTTTTTTAGCTTCAGAGCTTTAGCCACGCCCCTTTTTAGTCGACTAATCGGTCGATGGGACATGTCTTTAGTCGACCAAGAATTTCTTTGGTTGACTACAGCCCTACTTTTGAGAGACGCGGACCCGGACAGGACTGTGGACAGAGAGAGAGAGAGTTAGGAGAGAGAGAGAGGGAGAGAGAGGAGAGAGACACTGGGACAGAAGCCACGCAGACGGGACGAGGCTGGAGAGGGACTTTAGACCTGCTTTTGAGAGACGAGACCCGGACAGGACTGTGGACAGAGAGAGAGAGAGAGAGAGAGAGTGAGTTAGGAGAGAGAGAGAAAGAGAGGGAGAGAGAGTTAGGAGAGAGAGAGAGAGAGAGAGAGAGAGAGAGAGAGAGTTAGTAAAGAAAAGGAGAGAGAGAGAGGAGAGGGGAGGAAGAAGAGAGACACTGGGACGCCGACCCGGACAGGACTGAGGAGAGAAAGAGAGAGAGAGGGAGTGTTAGGAGAGAGGGAGAGAAGAGGGGATGAGTAAAAAGAGGGAGGAGAAAGGGAGAGAGAGAGAGAGACAGAGTGAGAGAGAGAGAAAGTTAGAAAAAAGAGAGAGAGAGACAGACAGGGAGAGAGAGAGAGAGAGAGAGAGAGAGATAGAGAGAGAGAAAGAAAGGAGAGAGAGGAGAAGAAGAGAACCAGAGAGAGTGAGAGAGAAAGAGTTAGGAGAGGGACAGAGAGAAACACAGACAGGCCAAGGTTGGAGAGGACTTGTAACTTTGAGAGAGAGAGAGAGAGAGAGAGAGAGAGAGAGAGAGAGAGAGAGGAGAGAGTTAGGAGAGAGGGGGGTGTCAGGAGAGAAGAAAAACGGAGAAAGTGAAAGAGAGAGAGAAAGAAAAAAGAGGAGAAATGGAGAGAGAGTTAGGAGTTATTTAGGAGAGAGAGAGAGAAAGAGTTAGGAGAAGGAGAGGGAGAGCGAGAGAAGGAGGAAGAGAGACAGAGAGCGAGAGAGAGAGTTAGGAAAGGAAGAGGAGAGCGAGAGAGAAAGAGATCGAAAGAGAGATGCCACACAGACATTGTACTGATGAGAAGATCTGTTACAACAAACACAAATGTCACTTCTGGTGTTTGGCCACAAGAGGGAACCCTGCTATCACTGTTGAAGTTCGATGTGTGGAGCTGTTCTCTTTCTCTTCACAAACGCCTGAATTCTCTCTGATTGGTCAGTGACTCGTCTTCTTAACTTATTTGTGAACTTATCCTGGTCCAAAGCAGGTTATAAGTTATGAGATCTGCCCTGATAAAAATAATCCAGTTTTGTAGGACCAGATTTAACCCAGAAACCTCACTGAGAACTATAACTAGAACAAGGCTCAGGACATTTAACTCACACTGGCATGAGTTCATTAAACTAACCGGAGTGTGCGTCTGCAGAGCGACCGCCGTGTTGACCTGGATCTGAGCCGTTTGGATCTGAGCCGTTTGTAAAGGTGTCTGTGCTGTGGTCGGATGACTGACGCCTGACGTGGCCACGTGACCTCGAGTGACCCCAGAGGAGGAGACAGCACATCTCCAAACATGTACGGAGGCGTCGGAGGGTTCTCTCCTTTCACCAGGATCTGAAACACAAAGTAAAGTCAGAATGAACACAAGACCTGCAGCTCTGAGACGGTGCTCTGTTCAACCACAGGAGACACAGAGCTACATTAAAGCTAAATATGAACAGTTTTAATGAACTTAGAAGCTCATTAAGTGGTCGAATAGTGCTGCCCCGACAATCTACTGAAGGTCTTATTAAAACACTTTAATACAAATGTAGAGCAGAGACTGTAGAAGAGTATGAATCTGAGTCCTGAATGTTTGTGTCGACTGTCTGTTATTTATCTCTGTCAGTGTGATGTGTTTTAGTTTCTATATTCATGGCATTTTACTTAATTATCCATCTATCCACTAAAGCAGCACTTCTGTATGTGCAGGGCAGGCTGGGGCAGGTCTTATATGATCAGAAATGTGGTACCAGGAGATTCGACAAAAGTCTGACTTGTGCATCACATGAAATGAATTTAAAAATGTAGTGCCTAATGCAGAATGAATACATATTAGCAAGCTAGGCCTGCCTAAAGTAAACATGTTGAGAGACTGACCTGTGGATCTGGAGGAGGAGACGGTGAGTGTGAGCTGGAGGAGGGAGAAGGAGGCTCTGTTTTGATCTGAAACACTGAGAGAGAATCACATGTTAGAGTGAAGACGACACACTCTCACATACACACGTAAAACCGGTGTTCAAACTGGACGTACACATGTCGACGGGCAGCGGCTGAGCGATGGTCATCTCACTCTTCATCACCGGAGCTTCACCTGGAAACAGCACCACAACAGATCAGAGAGACTCACTCAAGAGTGTAAGGGTGCATTGTGCCACGATGCATCGCAAACATCCACATCCGCGCTACAAATTCACATCTGCCATCTGCAAGAGTTAAAGGGGCTGTACTGTGTAAGATTGAGAGGAATTTAATGATCACATATAGTCCACAAAACATTTAAATCATATTTATTCTTTACAACATGAATACTTAAGAGAGCACTGTTAACCAATCCACATCAATGTGATACATTTATACGTATTTGAAATGTTTTATTACGGGCCGGAATGTGAATATTGACGCTAGATGTCACTATGGTAGATAGGCAAAATGCACTTGAAATGCTCCCCCTGGTGTTCAAAAGTGGACATTACTTGGATCACTTTATTTTTCTTACACAGTGCCCTTTAAATGTCTCTTCTCCCACATGCTTATGGCACATGTGGGAGACTATCTTCCCACTCCTCAAGCTTCATTAGTTGTGAGAGAGACGAGCTGTGAGCACAGATGAAGAGCGAGCGGCAGCGCCACATGCGCAGCAGACATGCGCACCCACGCACAGGAGCATAGGAAAGTACAACAGACAGAGCGTGAGCAGAAAGACAGTGTTCAAATGTGTGTATGTGTAAACCTGCCATTCCTAAGCAAGGTTTTGAAAAAAACATTTCTGGCACAAATAACATAATTTTATCTAAAACAAAATCCACCTAAATCCTAGCGGTGAAACTAGCGTGAGCAGGTTATTGCAGCTTGTAGCTCCACAGACACTGAACGAAAGACTCGTACAGAGGAGTCGAAATTCACTACAATCTTGAAATTGTCGGCGATAAAAAATGTGCAAAATAGGCTCAAAATTTGCAGTGTAAGCCCAGCTTAAAGGGTCAATGGTTTAGCTGAAAATGAGTTTGCAGTGTTGATTGATATGCCAACTATTAGCACTGTGGGATAACTTTTATTAGCATTGGCACTGGCACTGCTCGCTTCAAAAAGTTGTGAAAAGTGCTTATAACGCATGGTGGAGCATAATTCAAGCTCAGGATGTGTAGAGGGATTATCGGTCGGTGTCGCTTTCCGCTCTACTGCATGTCGCTGCAGAAAGAGCCGCTGTCCATCAGGTTAGCTAGGGAAACTTCTTAGATTAAAAAGAAAAGAGCAGCTGTTTGGATCAGGTCTGAACCGGTCTGACAGACGTTTGTCTCCTGAAGCTTGAGACTGTCTATGTTTTTCACCTGAATGTCACTTTTAAAGGTCGTAGGGTCGAGTTTCATTCACAAATGTTGATTTAGCAGCAGAACATTTGTTTTCTCACAGATAAACTCTTGGAGTTACTGACAACAGCCCTGGCTCAACTTATTTCCACGGCTCGTGTCTATGTGCGGCGGCTCTTTCTGCAGGTCGGGTGTGTGCGCATCGCCTGTGTTGATAAAGAAATAATCCCTCTAATAGTAAGCGAGCAAAACGTGCGTCTTCTGATTTGAACATAACATTTTCATTTTATGTTTTAAATGAGACAAAAATAGAAAATATATTTGGTGGCAAATTCAGTGTATTTTTAGCACAACTAATTCAAGTCAAGTCACAACCACGTTTAAATAGAGGTTGTGACTTGTTGATGTGACGTTTTGTCAGAAAAGTAAACAGTAAGTTAAAGAAAGATGTTAGCTCGCAGCTACCGTTAGCATTGTTAGATACATTTACACATTTGGACCGTTGGATCACTTTATTTCTCTCATTCAGGTCTTCATATCTAGGTTTGATACATTTCCTTAAGTCCACATTTGCAGTTGTTGAGCAGTGAGTGGTAAAACTGAAATCTGTGGAGGTTTTTTGTGAGGCTCAGGATCAGTTAAACCAGTGCGACTGAAGTGCAGCTGTGTTTGTGTTTTTTCAGAAGCAGGTGTTTGTTCAGAGGTTCACCTGTGAGGAGGTTGTCGTCCAGGTGTCTCCACGGCGACGCGCGGTCGTCGGGGTCGAGCGTCAGCACCAGGTCACGATCAAACTGAAAACACAAACACAGTAAACCAGATGCCCTCCCTCCAGACAGCACATTGAAGTTATTCCTTTGCAGCTTCCACGACCGAACAATATTAAAACAGTTTTCTATGAAGTGTGGGAGTCCTGAGTCAGATAATCAGACTAATTATAGACTCGTTTAGACTCACAGCTGCAGGTGGATGTTTAACAGTTAAAAACGACACAAAGCTGTAGAAAGAACAGTCCCACAGTGTTTGTCAGTAACATGAGCTGAACCGGCTTCATTTGCATTTAAACTCACATCACCTCATCACACTGTCCTGGATCTACTCTCAGGACTTTTATATGACAACAACAGTGTCCATTTATACTGAAATAAAACTACAAGATGCAATAGGAAAATGCTCTTCTAGAAATACACTCAAGGAAAGAGGAAACGTTCATTTAAAATTTGAAAATTCCTTAGAAAACTAGTCCATTTGTAAAAATGTGTTCCATCCTGATGTGAGTCCATATTGGGCTGAAGAAAGACTTGACTGATTGTGAGAACCATAAAGAGTGCATTACAGGGTGGTTTATGTTTGAAACTCAGAGTTGACTTTTACCGCTGGTTAACTGTGCTCAAGTCTTCTCTATAAAAGGCACCAGAATGAAGCCAAAAACACACGATTGTCTCAACCAGAGAGGGATGAGCTATGGACGCTGTTGTCTTGTGTCTCCACCGCTCTACCATTAGTCGTCTTGTTCCTCTAACGACCGCCCTCGTACTGGTGGCCCCCGTGTAACGACCGCTGCACAAGACCGACCGCCCCCCGCACATCTCCGTGACAGGTTCAGCCTCCACCAGGTCCACAGCCCAGACCATTGGGACACACCACAGGCCAGTGTCTCCAGAACCATCCGTAATCACCTCCATGCTGACGATATTCCACTATATCAGACATAAGTTGGATCAGTGATTAGAGCTCGGGTCAATGGTGCACTCACATCGTCGTTGGTCCCAATGGTCCCATTGAAAATGTCTGGATCTGCTCAGTGTGAGTGTCACCGACGTGAACATCCTCCTGAAACTCAGCAGCAGCTGAAGAATGGATCAACTCAGACACTACTGCTGATGGATCCATGAGGCTGAATAACCTCTGTCCAGGGCCAACGGGGGTCAGTGAACTATTGACAGTCTGATGAAACTCTGTCACTTTTGGTTTGGGGGTTGCTCTATTGTTTGGTTGTGTTATTGGACTGAAAATGTGTAAACGCCACAAGAGTTGGCCTGAACATTAGAAATGGATGTAGAGTTCATATGAAACAGGCCGATCTCTAAAATATAATTATTCTGCCCCACCAAAACTCAGAAAACTAAGTGTTGCATTTCTTTTTTCCTTGAGTGTATTATTTGTGTAGACTAAAGACTACATCATCAGTCTGTGGATATTCTACGTTTTGTTACTGAGGGTCGTGAATGCTACGGTTGTTATTTTGAGGGTCGCAGCTGAAAAGGTTGAGAATCTCTGGACTTTTCTCTGTCTCTAGAGTAAAAGAGCAGTGACGTTCAGGTGGTGTTTCTAGAGACAAACCTGAGAGTCGTATCGCAGAGCGGAGCTGCTCTCGTCTCCTTCCTCCATGTGCTCGAACAGACAGGCATCTGCAAAACACACAACGTTAACCTTACAACAAAGTCAAACACAAACCCACAGCAAAGCACACAAACATTCAATTTACAACAAACATAAACTGATATATTGTCCAGCCGATAGTTTGATTTTTTTATTGTGTATCAGCCCAAAATCTGGCCGATATTTGATCAGGCAGTTATTTGGACAGACCTCACTCACAGTGATCAGCTGAGCTCCAAGTTAGTTTGGGTTAGTTTTCTCTCTCCAGTCCTAAGTCTGGGGCTTTTGGGGCGTTTCCACTAGCCCTGTTCGTACCTACTCTACCTGGCTCAACTCGGCCCTGTTTCTCTAGAACCAGGTACTTTAAACAAGGGTCAAGCAGGACTCGTGAGAGCCTTGTTGATAAGTAACATGTAAATAAGTAAAGTTCGATTCTTGTTCTATGACTTTGATTGCTGCAGTCTTGTTGTTTGTTAATATGAACTCATCATGTGCTTTAAGAGAAAATAATTGTGGCTGCACTGATATGAAAATGATGTGATGATAAAAACATTTGTCACTGTGTTTTCTTGAATTGTTCTCTGTGACGTCCATAAACATGTTTTAATCATTAAACAATGAGACAAATAGTTTAGGTTGAACTAGATCCACATTCTCATAAACTTATTTCAGTCGTTTTGTCTTGGATGAGTTTAAGATGTGAAACTTTGAACAGAACTCTATTATTAAAACACAAACCTCTAATCTATTCATAACAGCACTACCGGGACTGTACAGAAAAATCACAATTTTCACAAATCATGAAATATTAATATAGATAAACAAACAAAACTGAACAAAATCGAAAACTGAATGAAATCGTTCCATCCCTACTTACTTTAAGTTAAGTGAGACCAATATTTAACCCGCCTCTTCCTTTTAAGTTTTGAATAGAAAAAACTGCTCTTTTATCTATACTAGGGATGGGACGATATACAATATTATCGTTAATCGCGATAATAGAAGGCCGCAATTAATTAATCGTGGCATTTTTTCATAATCGTGATAATCGTACGTGACGATAATCGCAATTATAGCAGCAGACGCACACCTGTGGCTTCATAAGAGCATCTAAAAGCTGTGAAAATAATAAGCTGTTTTATGGTTAAACAAAGAAAAGCTTCATGTGTTAAAGTTAATTAATGACTCTGAGACAAAGTTAGTAGATTTTTGCTCAACATTGTAAACATTTGTTCACTTTGAATCATTGTTGATTGTTCATAGATCGAAATACAATAAGTTCAAACACATACATATTGTGCACTAAAAATATTTCAGTGACTTTGAACGTTTAGTAAATTATCGTGATGATAATATCGTTAATTGTGATAATTTTGGTCACAATAATCGTGAGTGCAAATTTTAATATCGTCTCATGCCTAATCTATACTTCTCACTGTGGCATAAAATGCATTTATTCCCACTAGGGATGTTCATGGTTAACCGATTAACCGGTTAACTGTGACTAATGCCTTGTTCGAGTAATACGTCTTTCACCGGTTAACTGACAATTGCTCCAGCAGATGGCGCTAACTGCCCCTGAACAGCTCTGGCGTTTGTCAGAGAAGGAAAAAAGATCGCTAAAACTACAAAAACACTGTTTATCTCATAAGGACTGAACAAACCTGTGACACTGCAGTGTTTATGAACTAATATTAACCATGCAGGATTATTAACTTGGATTTTATGTTGGTGAAGAAAACAGACTGGGCTTGCCTGGGAAACTATCGATGTTTTTACTTGTTCAAGACAAGCTAAGGTTAGCAGCTAACGTTAGCATCAATTTTAAAACATGACTCCTTATCTGAGAGTAGTTTTATATAATACATAGTGCAAAAGTGCATTAAAACCGTGTTTATAGGGGCTTCTATTCAGCCATGTTGTGCCCAGTTTAAAGGCCTGTCACTCTCGTAGCTCTGCTGTGTCTAATTATAACACTTCCAGTGAAAATAACAGCAATAAAAAAGTACCGCGTTAACGTGTTCGGTTAACCGATTATTGACCGCGAAGAGCTCCAACTAACCGGTTAAAGACATTTTTGAAAACGTGCATCCCTAATTCCCACTAAGAATGTGTAAGAATGTGGTTTTAACTTTCTTTTCAGCTGAATCATGAAGAGGAGTTTGTTACACAGTTCCCTTTTGATGTGATTGTGATTAACCCAAACTGCGCACAACAAGACAAAACTGTTGGAGTTCAGGCAAAACCAACAATTTAAACCAAACCGTGTGTGTTTATATGAAAAAGGCAGAAATTAGACCAATAGTTTTGTCTCAAATCTTCAGCCAATTCACTGCTTTTTGCTACAGCTCAATATAAATCCTCAGAATCTAAACATTTTGACTAAAACTGCACGGACAGATTAATGGACCAAACGACAAAGACCGCAGCACTACAGAAAACAGACTCAAACTCATGAGTCAAAAGTCACATTGTGTCATAAAGTATCAGTGCCGTGGCAGCCTGGAGCAGCAGAAGAGTTCACAGGAGTCTCAGTGACAGTAAAACCAACAGACAAAAGCTTCTGTCTGCTACTGGAGCCTTTTAGAGCTGGAATCAGAGCCTGTGCTGCCCGTTTAGAATCTTTTATTCACGCTGACACTGAAAAGGACATGACATTAGGTCTCCACGTGATCGTCACAGGTTTGTACAACATCACCTCAGACACATCGCACAAAGTCTTCGAGCTGCAGGACAGTTTAGTAACGAGCTTCTCTGCTGCAGTTTGCTGAATGTCTTTACTAAATCACTGCTAGTTCATGAAAAGCATTTTTGTGTGCAATAAAACTGCACATCACAGGCTTAGGGAATGTGCAACTAAGGCATTTCTCGATAACGATATTAGTCCGAGAATTTGTTAGTCCAACATAAATGTGTTAAAACCTGTCTTCAAATGTGTGACATTATAAAAACGACAACCTTAACGTTCCTAAATGCCTAAAACTGGTTGACTGACTTAGTGTTTATAGTGATTTTCACAACAAAAAACGTAGCCCTTATTT
This sequence comes from Mugilogobius chulae, assembly GCA_038363315.1. Lineage (NCBI taxonomy): Eukaryota > Metazoa > Chordata > Actinopteri > Gobiiformes > Gobiidae > Mugilogobius > Mugilogobius chulae. Next base: position 50,065,644 of record CM076396.1, read on the forward strand.
CAAGAACAGAAGGATATTTTTTAAATAAATTGAAGTCAGTGTGTATTTTTATTGTATCATGTAAAACAAGGCACATATTCACTTATTTTCAAAATTAAGTTGGTATTTTTTTTCCCAGTTTGTTCAAATATCAAACAAATATTTGTCAAATTAATTAAAAGTGCAGGAACCTTTCATTCTAAGCCCTATCATAATTTTGCTGTTTTGTGAAGCGCTCTGACTTACTTATTGTATTAATTCTGATAGGAATATAAACTGGTTGCATCTACAGTTTTAGAAAGTTGATAGCATCATTTATTTAATTTTTATTAGAAATTTGCTCTTTTGTAGCATGTTTATACTGCACGATATACTCGATATTCAATTTTTTGCAGATCTTAGAAAAAAAAAAATCACAATAATATTATCTAAAATTTGATATATTGCACAGCTCTAACTGTACTGTATGTAGGGCTGCAACTAACAATCATTTTGGCCATTGATTAGTTGGACGAATATTCTTTGGATTGTTTAGAACGCAAAAGTCTGTGACAAGATTTTTTTTTATAAATTTTGATCCAGACAAAACATTGTGCTGTCGCTTGAGGACGTTTTGACGAATTATCGGTCAACGTCACCTTCCGCTCCACTGCTCATGTCGCTGCAGAAAGAGACGCTGTCCGTGTAGTTAGCGGGGGAAACTTCTTTGGTAAAAACATCAAAACACGAGAACAGTTGTTTGGATCAGGTCTGAACCGGTCTGAAGTTTGAGACTGTGTTTTTCTCTGTTTTTTCACCTGAATGTAACGTGTTTGAGTCGTAAAGACGAACTTCATTCACAAACTTTTGTTTTCTCTTGTAGTTAGCTGACAACAGCGCTGGTTAGTGTTGCTGCTACAGTTTGTGTCAATCAGCCGCAGCTCTTTCTACTTTCCTGTTGCGAGTTGAGAAATAAACAATCCTTCTATAATTACAGACAAAATAGCTTTTCGTCTTGTCATAATTTAGTCATATCTTATTGACCTAAAACAAACAAAAGTTTTTTTATTTTTTTTAGTTTCTGTTGTATTTAGTTTATTATTTTTTTTTAAGTCTGACATTGAGAAAAGAAGGTGTGTTTTTGTATAGTGTATGTAAACTTTTGGCTTCAACTCTAGGAGTTCATTGACAAAAAAAAACCTAAACTGAAACAGCCTTTATGCACAAAACTATAGGATTATGGACTTAAGGCTCCCCATTTCTATAAAACATCTGTTTTTTGAAAACCCAAATTAATAATAAAAACAGTTTAGACATTTCTATGTGGCGGAATTAGAAAATATTATAAATCGCTATTAGGGCTGTAGTCCTTAGTCGCTTATTCGACACGGTGGCGCAGAGGTTAGCGCTCTGGCCTCATAGCAAGAAGGTTCTGGGTTCGATTCCCAGACGACCCGGGGCCTTTCTATGTGGAGTTTGCATGTTCTCCCTGTGTCTGCGTAGGTTTCCTCTGGGTACTCCGGTTTCCTCCTACAACTAAAAACATGTCCATTAATGCCTCCCCTGACCCTACCCCCAGGGCTCCTCTGCAAAAGAGATTCTGAATCTCAGTGGGACTTCCCTGGTTAAATAAAGGTCAATTAAATTAATCAGTTGATGTAGTCTTGATTGACCAAAATGTGCTAAATCTATTATTTAGATATGAAATCAATCAAATTACAGATAATATTAGATATTATGTTTTCCAGACATGCAAAAAAAATGAAACTTAAGTATATTATTTATTGCACAAAAAAGTGCTAAACTTTCAAAAAAGGTGCATGTAATGGCACTTTTGTGACTATTTTAATATACATTTTATATTTTCTCCACAATTAAGTTAAAAAGACATTTCTGTTGGTCTAACATAATATTGTCTGAATATTGTTAAGTGGATACAGAAATACATTTTAGTCAAAACTGCCCAAACTAAACTAAGGACTTATATTGAACCACAACAAAATGAGTGACTTGAATTAGATGAAGATTCGGGACCAAATCATTGGTCTAAATCTGCCTTTTTGGGTAAATAGAACTGTTTTTTTTCTCTTCATTTTCTATACACTGTTGTTTTTGCTTGAACTTAGCATTTATATGACCAAAACTGTGTTGGAAAAGACTAAAAATGCTAAGATTAAGCAGATACTTTAATGCTCCTTTTTAGTCGATTATAGCACATGTTTTTAGTCCAGTCCTAATTGTTACACTAATTTCTTGTTCTGCTTCTATTAATAGTAGTCTATTAATAGTAGCTGCAACAATCTATTTTTTCATGGGAAACAGCTGCCAAAATACGTTGTTTACTGGGCAAATCCCTATTGTAATGTGTGTTTGATCTGACACCAAACAACACCCCAAGAACAAAGCACAATTCCTCTGCAAATACATCAGCAAATACGTGACAAAACGCACTGTTGAGGTTAAACTTTAGCAAAAAAACACGTGTAGTTTACGCTTTTGTGATCACGCTGCGTTGTGTTAAACTTTAACTGTGATATCCGGGTCAAATGAGGAAGTATTTCACGCTGCAGCCACATGTCACACTACAAACCAACACTTTGTCATCTTAAGCTGCACAAGTCAAACATTAATCTGTGTATTTTGGCAGTTCGTGATGCTTTTAAAGCGTTTGTTTGGCTTTGCTCGATGGGGGAGGGCGTCTTCTGCTCGGCTCGTTAGTTAGCAGGTGAAGCTAGCGTCGTGCGGCTAAAAATACAACGTTATTTGACATTTTCGCGTGTCCCAAAAGCAAACTGAAGCAAACTCACCCCAATCTTCGCTGGTCAGGAGGTTGTCTGCGAAGAAACGAGAGTCCAAATCCGATAAAAGATCCGCACTCATCGCTCCGAAGTGCTGTTTGTTTAGGTTTAACACGATAAGCTAGTCGATATTAGCCTCAAAACGGGCTACAAACGCGACAAAACCGACTCGTATCTCAACATTAATGCGTCTTGCTTTTAATTCTACACATACATGATTTAAAAAAAACGGATTTCTTCGTTTGATGCGATGTTCTGGGGTTAAATTTGAATAACAAACGCAGACGGTGCAGTCTCGCTTCGCTTATGACAGAGACCAGGAAATTCCGGATAAGCACCGCCTACTTTTCATTAATAAGCCAATCATCGTTAAGTGTCTTTTGACTGACATAAATTCGAACCAATAGAATGCTTCAAATTGTGTTTTCTGTGAAATGGGTGGGTTTTTATGTGATTCTCGCCAGTAAAAACTGTGTATTTTGAGTGACAGGAGACACGAGCCTGTTAGCGACTGAAAAAGGCGGGATTTGATAAAAATTACGGTTTTTACACCAATCAGCAGTTGACTTAGTTGAAGCGTACTTTGCATAGAAAATCACGTTGATTAGGGCATGGTTGTTATGGCACGTTTATTACAAGCGTTTTAAATATGCTTGTTCTTATTTGGTAATTTATAGAAATTTAGTAATTTATAGAAAAGATGCCATTTAAGGCACCTTAAAGAGATATTCATTGGAATATCTCTTTAAAAAATATTGAACAAAGGGAAACAAACTAGTTGAGGTTAGAGCAACAGTGGTTGTCTAAGCTTGACAAAAATTTTATATTTCTAACTTTTCTGTATTTTTCTGGTGAGGAAAAGTCCCTTGCCTGGTCCTCTCGGGTCAAAATGACTCGACAATAATTTTTTTAGGCAGTGCAATGTTTATCATAATTTTTCCAAAATTTGCTTCAAAACAGCTCCCGCAGCCAGTCGCCGCACCGCAGCTCCAGCAGCCAGTCGCCGCACCGCAGAAGCCAGTCGCCGCACCGCAAGTCCATCAACCAGTCGCCGCACTGCAGCTCCCGCAGCCAGTCGCCGCACCGCAGCAGCCGCAGCAACCAGTCGCCGCACCTCAGGTCCATCCACAGTTGTCAGATTGTGTCTCGGTAGGAAAAGGGGTGTTAATAACTCCCCTTGTAGATTTCTGCTGATGGTACAGACCCTCTATTAACCGTTTTGCTGCAGTTTACAGTTTAAAGGAGGTTCGTTGGACTATAGACTTTTTGTTAGAGCATTTGAGTATGGTGTAGAAAGTAAAATGGAGAGTAACGCTGGATTTACACAGACTGCGAGGCTGGTGCGGGTCGGGACACGTGCGGGTTTCTTGCTAAGTGCCTGTTACACCAGATGCTGTCAACTGCGGTCCGGTTTCGTCCAAAGCCACGTGGAGTCACGTAGATTCCCGCGAGAACGCTCGTATAATGAATTGAAAGCCGCACCAGACCGCTGCGGTCTCCGGGAAAAATAGACTTCATGCGGATTCTTTCCGCAGAGTCGCGCGACTCTCGCACTCGCAGTCGGACATGTCGGAGCACGGTGTAAATCAACGCATTGGTTTTAAGCACTTTCTAAGTTCTGCGTGACTCGCATCCAAGTTGCACTTAGTGTAAATCCACCATTCCTGATGACTGCAGACTTGTCCGAAAAGTCAAAGTAAAAACAAGAAGCTCTGAGCTTGTTCGACCCATTACTAAAGTATGCCTTTGGGTAGAGCAACCTTAAAATCCTGTTGAAAATGATGCACATCTGATCTTTGAGATTGATAGTAAAGTCATAGACATAAACAAGAAGATGGACTATGCTGTTCTCTGTCTTAAAAACCCAGACAACAAAAAAGTCCCTCCAGGACTCCTGCCACATTTTGGGCCCATACCAGAGGATGGAGAGGCCTGTATCATCGGACATCCTGATGGTAATGTGAAAAAAATAGACCCAACATGTATCATTGGGAAGAATGAAAGAATAGCTGCTGGAAACCGACACCTAGAGAAATACAACGAATCTGACAAAATGCCCATTGTTAAAAAACTGCAAAAGAGAAACTTTGATCAGAAAATGTCCTTGGATAATATAATAACCTACGACACATTCATGTTCCACGGTTCGTCTGGTTCTCCTCTGTTCGACGGCGAGTGCAGAGTGGTGGGTTTACACTCCGCTGGGTTTGACTACAAATATAAAAACCAGGTACACAGTGTCATAGAGTTTGCACATCCTGTACTAGAAATATTTGATAGATTTGTGCACAATCTTAAAACTGACCACAGACAGTATTTAGAGGACATTGTAAAACAGCTGCAAGAATCTCCCCAATGTGACAATCAATTCTTGAAGGAAATATTCGAGTCTCATGGAATAAACTGGGCTGAACCAGGAGACTATGAAAAGACAGAAGCTCAATTATCTCTTCTGTCCCTTGAGACGCCTAAGAGTGAAATGTTTCACATTTGATTTCAAATTGTTCTTTTAAAAACTATCGATGATTCTAGTGTCATCTTCTTGATAATAATCAATATATTTAAACATAGATTGGTCACATTTGGCAGACTTTGACAAAATCTGTTTCTGGCACTAAAATAACAACACATGCACGCACCTATGTATGCTATAAGACGATGTATGTATGCTCTGCTCTGTTTTCCCCTTTAGAGCACAGTGCCACCCTCTGTAACTAGGGACCTCCCTATTTTTAATAAAATCTCGGGGAGAAGGCGGGGATGCTTCAGGCGGGTTGGGAGATTGTAACCTGAATGCTTCCCGACTTGCCCTCCTCGAGTAAAACTAATTAATCTCTCTTGTCTTTCTTCTACTATGATTTAGAAATGTTTTAGGTTAAACCTGACAAAAGTGATCATTATGATTGAATTTATTATTAAATTAGATATTCTTTAGATTTTATTTTGTGTATTTTTGTTCAGCAGCGCTCTACTTTTTTTTTTTTTTACTTTGCCTAAACAAACTCCAACACGTTTCAGTCTTAAAGCCCTCAAATAGCTTTTCACAAATGTGTGTTGTGAGTCAATATAAAAAAAAACAAACAAAAAAAACTGTTTTAAGTGGAGTTTTGTATTTGTTTCATGACTGCTTGTTACAATCTGCTGTCATTTACACAGACTTGGATTATATTATGAAAATAATAAAACTGAAAAGACAAGTGTTTCTATTTCTGTGTCAGAATAAATAAAGGTTGAAACAAATTAGTCACAAGTTCATTATAAAGTTTCCACAAACTCCATGTTGTGAAATCCTCAGAAGGCAGTGACTCCAGGCTTTGTAAAGTGTGACATGAGAACCATTAAAGCAGCAGACACATACAGGTGCGTCTATGGACAGTAAAATGCATCGAACTGAAACAAAATGTATAAAATTTGCCCAGAATTTACCTGAAGAAGACAGGCTGACCCTTTCCTTTGCATAACAGACCTAATAAAACATGAAGCAGGAGAGTCGAACTCGTTTAATAAAGAGACACACATCATGATTGTTCTCCAAGAGCAGATTATCTAAAATGAACCTTACTAATCTTTGACAAAATACAAAACATAGTCTCTGTATTTGATTTTTATATATTTATTGAAGTGACAGATACTGAATATACATCCACATTAGTCTGAAACATGAATTACACTTTACGTTTCAGACAAATCATTGTATTCAGTTAAGACACCCAGATTACTATTATCACTAATATAAGATTTAAGTCAACCTTATAAGACCTTGAGGTTTTGCACCAGCCACACTCTTTATAACTTGTGATTACTGTAGGCTAATTAGTTAGCCGCTAACGGCGGTAGGAACAATGAGTGATCACTCACAAAACAAATACATGGCCCCAGAGTCATGGAAGTATAAATCTGGAGTCATTCATACATTAACCTTTAGGGGAGGTCATTAAGTTATTTAACTGTTCAGTGTCTTTAGGCCGTACCTACTTGTCAAAGCCTGATCCCGTCAGATCTCAGAAGCTAAGAAAGTCAGGACCTGGTTAGTACTTGGATGGGAGACCGCTGGAACACCAGGTGCGACAGTGAGACGACAGGAGTAGCTTGTTGTTGTGTCCTTGGGCAAGACACTTAACCCACACTGCCTCAGTGTCTGCGTACACTGGTGAGTGGATACTAGATTGTAAAGTGCTTTGAGTGCCTGGAAAGGTAGAAAAGCGCTATATAAATAGACCATTTTTTATTTTAATTGTATTTATTTAGTTTTGCTTACTCATTTTGTAAAAAAAAGTTCTGGTGAAGCTGTGCAGAGGCCCCGCCCCTTTTAATAATGTAGATTTTTGGGCGACATGGTGGTTAGCGCTCTGGCCTCATAGCAAGAAGGTCCTGGGTTCGACTCCCGGGCCGCCCGGGGCCTTTCTATGTGGAGTTTGCATGTTGTCCCCGTGTCTGCATAAGTTTCCTCCTCCTACATCTGAAAACATGTCCAATGTGCCTCCCCAGGACTACAGATGGAGCTGTAAGCTACAATCTGGTACAAGCATCCCTGCCTTTGTGCTTAATGTAATTGTACATTGTCCTTAATAAACATTCCTTGAACGGGCCAATAGTTAGTTGTTTTTTTTTTACTTCTTTTTTTATGGCTGCAATTTGGGGGCCTCTCCACTAGGTGGTGCAACTGCTTACTTACCTATGCTCAATGCCCCCCTGCTTGAGTAAAAGTACACCTGCACCTGTGTAAAGTAAAAAGTTCAATCACAAAATTGTTGTGCAATGCTCTGGAGTGTGAGTTGGGCATTCTTGTGAATTAATTATAATTAATCTGACTTTTATCATATATTAATTCATAAATGTTAGAAATTATAACATTTTGGGGGATTTTAACTTGGTGACATGCGATAACACAGCAGCTTTGCACTGCCTTTAAGAGGAGAAAATACTTATGTAAAGTACAAAAATACTTAAATGGGGTACTTGCCTTCTTTAGTTGTAATTTATTAAACCTTTTCTGTTCCACCAAACAGTAAATGACATAAGCAGCACACTGTGACACATCAGACCTCTGTGTTCTCTCTGAATCAAAATAAAAAGTGTTTTATTTGACGTCAAGAACCAAATGCAGCTCTCTGATTGGCTGCACTTCTTGTCTGTCAGTAAAATGTTTTTAAGACCAAACTGCAGACAAAAAAACATAACGTAGGTGGATATATGTGCTAAAGAAGTTGCGAAACCTACTTTAATTACAGTACTGGAGTAAAAGTACTTAGCTACTTTCCTTCTCTGATGCCTTAAGGAAATAGTTTTGTCTTGAAGAATGAAGAGACCTTGTGGAAGTTCAGACCTGTATTTGTGATGTGAACAGTGAGTCAGAGCAGCCTTACAGACTTTTCCTCTGAGTCTGAGGAAGACGCTCACACTGGACTGACTGGAGCTGCAGCAGGACTTACAATAGGCTTTATTACAATAGGCTTTATCACAATAGGCTGCAGGAGTCTGTGTGAAAATGGAGCTGCGGGTCGTCCTGTTTCTTCAGATTATCTGGTCGTCTGCTTCTGAAAACTCTTCAGGTAAAAAGTCTGAACATATTCTGTCTGTTATGAGCAGTGTTGGGGAAAAAGAATTAGTTCATCTTTACTTATTACTTTTTAAAAAATGTAATTAATTAGTTATTGCCCCAAAAATGTAACCACAGTACTTTGGGATTACTTTGTGTGTATTTTTGCAAAAAACAAATAAATAAATTAATTAATGTTTTATTATTGGCATTAAAACAGAGGTAAACAACATTTAAACAAGCTAAAATCAACATTAAAGATGATTCTGGAGCTTTGTCTCTGAGCTGTTTTATCTCACACAATAAGTCATGTTTGTAGATTTTTTTTAACTTAAAAGTAACTCAAAGTAGTTTGTTAGTAACTATGTTTCAATTACAAGTATTTTCACAGTAAGTACACTAGTTACTCAAAAATGTAATCTAATTACAGTAACTAATGGGGTGTTAGAGGACCTCCCCTGTTAGTATCTACTCTACTCGGCCCTGTTTCCATTTGTTTCTCAACATGGGGGATGCGCACGTGCCCAGAATGCAGAAAGAACCGCGGCTGATAGACACAAGCTGTAACAACAGAGCCAGCGCTGTTGGCAGCACAGTCACAGCAAAAAGGTTGTGGGTTCAACTCCTGCTCGACCTGGGCCTTTCTGTGTGGAGTTTGCATGTTCCTCCTCGTGTCTGGGTGAGATTCCTCAAGGCACTCTAGTTTCCCCACCAAACAACAACATGCAGGTTAGGGAACGCTTGGTGATAGTCGGAGGTTGAGGCACCAGGCGTTTAGGTGAATCGCCTCTGAGCTGCTGCAGGGCTGCTGCTCCTAGAGGAGGAGGAGGATGAAGCACTTTAAAACATCTGTGTAAATGTGCTTTATAAAACATCATTCATTCATTCATTCAGAGTTTATCACTGTGTGAAAACAAAAGTTATGCTGCTAAACCCTGCATGCAAACACATTTTACTGCTCTCGTCCTGTTTTTGTTGTTTTATCAAAGAAGTTTCCCCAGCCAACTAGATGGTCAGTGTATCTTTTGAAGGCGTCTGATAATCCCTCTGTACAATATGATGGTCATTTTTTATCAATTTTTTTGTTGCTTTTTTCCTTAGTGTATGCAGTTCAATTATGAAGACTGACTGTAGTTTTGATACATTGTTTTATATAAATACATTTTTCCTTCAGAGGGTTAAACTAAACGCATAAAACATTGCTTTTTTGACTTCCAGACCTTCTATCAAAATATTTTACACAATGATTTGCTTTTAGATAGATAGATAGATAGATAGATAGATAGATAGATAGATAGATAGATAGATAGATAGATAGATAGATAGATAGATAGATGACAGTCAGGTGCAGGTGGAGCAGGTGAACTTCGGTTGTTTCAGTCGATGATTAGACCATCCCCACAAAATCTTCCTTCGGCTGCAGCAAATGTAAAAGTTCTGTAGCATTTCAAAAGTCCAAAGCTAGCAAAGTTAGCTTTCATAGCTTCATATTAGGCTCGGGATCGTGACATCATACAGCTGTAGAATGTTCAGTTGGTTTAATGTTAAACCAATGGAGATTTTAAAATGCTAAATACCGAAACTAGCGTTTATTAAATCACATTTTGACACTATAGTGATAGATAAACTTACCAGTACTGACCCAGCAGCTTATTGGGCTGCTCCATGGCTGTTTTGTTTACTTTTTAATCGTTTTGTCTAATGTATTCCTATGGAAGATTTGCTAAACTATCAACAAACATGGCGGATTTGCCATTATTTCCATGGTAACCACAGACGCTTCCCGGGCCTAATATGATCTCCATGGTTACAAGACAAACAACTCCATTCACAGAATCCTAATTTGTGTCTGTTGAGCATCACAGGGTGGATGAAATCCCAAGAATCAAACTATTTTCACTGCATCATCCTCTGCTGCTTCAGGTGTGAAAGTCTGACATTTCAGAAGTCCAAAGCTAGCATAGGTAGCATTAGATTTTGCAAGGTATCCATGGTTACGAGAAAAACAAATGTCTTCTTTTTACAAATCTGACAGCACTTAACTCATGTTTGTTGAACATCAGAGGCCACACGTCTTAGTTGGATGAAGTCCAAAGGTGTCTTGCCAAAAACTGAGCTAAAAACCAAAAAAGTTTCAAAAAGTGCTCAGAGCTTCTAGAGAGACAGCAAGAAGCAGCCAACCGCTCTGTTTTCAAAAGATGCAAAAAAAAAAAAAGCACCAGTAATGTATTAATGAGACACAAACACAAAGTATATATTTTCTCTACCCTTTATGACCAACCTCAGTTAAATACAGACGAGGGGGCGGGGCTAGGTGGTAGGTGAAAACAGGACTTTTCCCGAGCAGCTGCAGGACAAAAGGTTAATCAGACATGCAGAATCAGTCAAATGCAACTGTGTGTAAACTAATATTCTGACTCTAAACATTCAGAGAAGGAAGTGTGTTTGTGTGAGATTAAACGAGTCTGAAACAGGAAGTGCTGCTGCTGATTCATTCACACCAGGACACACACTTTAAATAAACTCACATTAACTGAGACGTTCATATTTTATTTGCATTCATTTGTCTTTTATGCGATGAAGCACACGTGTTTCCCACGCCAGGGATTGAACGCAAAGGAAATGATCCAAAGAGTCTGGATGAATTATCAAAAAATGTAATGTAAAATGTGAAACTTTATACATTTTTGGGGGGGGGGGGGGGTCCGGTTATGATAAAATGAAAAATAAAAAGTCCTGCTTATTCCTGTTTTAGACTTGTCTTAGTTTTTTTTTTTTTTGTCTCGTTTTAGCTTGTTTTTGTCCTGCTTTAGTCCTGTTTGGACCTGCTTTAGTCCTGCTTTAGTCATTTTTTTTATCTTGTTTTAGTCTTGTTTGGTCCTGCTTTAGTCCTGTTTTTGTCCTGTTTTAGACTATTTTAGTCCTGCTTTAGTCCTGCTTTGGTCCTGCTTTAGTCCTATTTAGTCCTGTTTTAGTCTTTTTAGTCCTTGTTTAGTCTTGTTTAGTCCTGCTTTGTCCTGCTTAGCCTGCTTAGTCCTGCTTTAGTCCTGCTTTAGTCCTGCTTTAGTCCTATTTTAGTCCTGCTTTTGTCCTGCTTTAGTCCTGCTTTAGTCCTGTTTTGGTCCTGCTTTAGTCCTTTTTAGTCCTGTTTTAGTCATTTTTTTGGTCTTGTTTAGTCTTGTTTTTGTCCTGTTTTAGTCCTGCTTTAGTCCTATTTTAGACCTGTTTTTGTCCTGTTTTAGTCCTGTTTTTGTCCTGCTTTAGTCCTGTTTTTGTCCTGGTTTAGTCCTGTTTTAGTTTTAAGGTGCAGTTCTCTGTTTCACCAGCAGATACCGCTGTTGTGTGGCGCGTCTCTGTCCTGGAGCATCATTTCCTCTGTTTGCCCTGTGGACCCGGTCTGGTTCTGAACCAGGACTTCAGCTGGACTCACGGGGTTCAGGAGGTCCTCCCTCACCACCAGGACCAGGACCCGGACCAGGACCAGGATCAGTGGAGGTTCAGTGTGGGACCGAACGGGACTTTGTGCATCTTCAGACTTCAGAACTCAGACTGTGGACTTTACTTCTGCAACGGAGAATGAGATCTGAGCTACAAGTGCTGTCAGGTACTGAACCAGGTCTAAACCAGGTCTGAACCAGGTCTAAACCAGGTCTAAACCAGGACTGAACCAGGACTGAACCAGGACTAAACCAGGTCTAAAACCAGGACTGAACCAGGACTGAACCAGGACTAAACCAGGTCTAAACCAAGTCTAAACCAGGACTGAACCAGGACTAAACCAGGACTGAACCAGGATGAACCAGAACTGAACCAGGACTAAACCAGGTCTGAACCAGGTCTAAACCAGGATAAACAGGACTGAACCAGGACTGACCAGGTCTAAACCAGGTCTGAACCAGGTCTGAACCAGGTCTAAACCAGGTACTGAACCAGGACTGAACCAGGACTGAACCAGGTCTAAACCAGGTCTGAACCAGGTCTAAACCAGGACTGAACCAGGACTAAACCAGGACTGAACCAGGTCTAAACCAGGTCTGAACCAGGTCTAAACCAGGACTGAACCAGGACTGAACCAGGACTGAACAGGTCTAAACCAGGTCTGAACCAGGTCTAACCAGGTCTGAACCAGGTCTAAACCAGGTCTAAACCAGGACTAAACCAGGACTGAACCAGGACTAAACCAGGTCTAAACCAAGTCTAAACCAGGACTGAACCAGGACTAAACCAGGACTGAACCAGGACTGAACCAGAACTGAACCAGGACAAACCAGGTCTGAACCAGGTCTAAACCAGGGATAAACCAGGACTGAACCAGGACTGAACCAGGTCTAAACCAGGTCTGAACCAGGTCTAAACCAGGTACTGAACCAGGACTGAACCAGGACTGAACCAGGTCTAAACCAGGTCTGAACCAGGTCTAACCAGATGAACCAGGACTAAACCAGGACTGAACCAGGTCTAAACCAGGTCTGAACCAGGTCTAAACCAGGACTGAACCAGGACTGAACCAGACTGAACCAGGTCTAAACCAGGTCTGAACCAGGTCTGAACCAGGACTGAACCAGGTTTGAACCAGGTCTAAACCAGGTCTAAACCAGGTCTAAACCAGGACTGAACCAGGTCTAAACCAGTACTGAACCAGGTCTAACCAGGTCTAAACCAGGACTGAACCAGGACTGAACCAGGTCTAAACCAGGTCTAACCAGGTCTAAACCAGGACTGAACCAGGACTAACCAGGACTGAACCAGGTCTAAACCAGGTCTGAACCAGGTCTGAACCAGGACTGAACCAGGTTTGAACCAGGTCTAAACCAGGTCTGAACCAGGTCTGAACCAGGTCTGAACCAGGTCTAAACCAGGTCTAAACCAGGTCTAAACCAGGACTGAACCAGGTCTAAACCAGGTCTAAACCAGGACTAAACCAGGTCTAAACCAGGACTGAACCAGGACTGAACCAGGACTGAACCAGGTCTAAACCAGGTCTGAACCAGGTCTGAACCAGGACTGAACCAGGTTTGAACCAGGTCTAAACCAGGTCTGAACCAGGTCTGAACCAGGTCTGAACCAGGTCTAACCAGGTCTAAACCAGGTCTAAACCAGGTCTGAACCAGGTCTGAACCAGGACTGAACCAGGTTTGAACCAGGTCTAAACCAGGTCTGAACCAGGTCTGAACCAGGTCTGAACCAGGTCTAAACCAGGTCTAAAACCAGGACTGAACCAGGTCTAAACCAGGTCTGAACCAGGTCTAAACCAGGTCTGAACCAGGTCTGAACCAGGTCTAAACCAGGTCTAAACCAGGTCTAAACCAGGACTGAACCAGGTCTAAACCAGGTCTAAACCAGGACTAAACCAGGTCTAACCAGGTCTAAACCAGGTCTAAACCAGGTACTGAACCAGGTCTGAACCAGGTCTAAACCAGGTCTAAACCAGGACTGAACCAGGTTAAACCAGGTCTAACCAGGTCTAAACCAGGTCTAAACCAGGTACTGAACCAGTCTAAACCAGGTCTAAACCAGGTACTAACCAGGCTAACCAGGTCTGACCAGGTTAACCAGGTCTAAACCAGGACTAAACCCAGGTCTGAACAGGAACCAGGTCTGAACCAGGACTGAACCAGGTCAAAACCAGGTACTGAACCAGGTCTAACCAGGTCCAAACCAGGTCTAAACCAGGACTAAACTAGGACTAAATCAGGACTAAACCAGGACTAAACCAGGTCTAAAGCAGGTCTAACCCAGGTCTAAACCAGGACTAAACCAGGTCTAAACCAGGTCTAAACCAGGTCTAACCCAGGTCTAAACCAGGACTAAACCAGGTCTAAACCAGGTCTAAACCAGGTCTAACCCAGGTCTAACCAGGACTAAACCAGGTCTAAAGCAGGTCTAACCCAGGTCTAAACCAGGACTAAACCAGGTCTAAAGCAGGTCTAACCCAGGTCTAAACCAGGACTAAACCAGGTCTAAACCAGGTCTAAACCAGGTCTGAACCAGGACTAAACAGGGTCTAAACCAGGTCTAAACCAGGTCTAACCCAGGTCCTGTCCTCGCTCTCTCCAGGTGATCTTTTCTCTGTTCAGACCGGCTGGACTCTGCTGCTGCCCTGCTCCTCCTCTTCCTCCTCCAAACCCAGACAGCGCTGGTTCTGGAGGAAGTCCAGGTCGAGATCCGAGTTCGGCTCTAAGTCCAGATGGGAGCCGATCCTGAGCCGGTCCAGATCCGGCGCCGTGGTCCTGGAAAAACGCGATCCTAGACTGGGATTTGAGCACGGAGCTTTGAGGATCTCGTCTGTGCAGATTCAGGATTCAGGAGAATATCGTTGTAACGCTGACAGTCTGGGAACGCTGCAAGTCCTAGGTCTGGTTTAGTCTTGTTTTAGTCCTGTTTTAGTCCTGTTTAGTCCTGCTTTAGTCCTGTTTTAGTCCTGTTTTAGACCTGTTTTAGACCTGTTTTAGTCCAGTTTTAGTCCTGTTTTAGTCCAGTTTTAGTCCTGCTTTAGTCCAGTTTTAGTCCTGGTTTAGTCCTGTTTTAGTCCTGCTTTAGTCCTGTTTTAGTCCTGTTTTAGCCTGTTTTAGTCCTGCTTTAGTCCTGTTTTAGTCCTGTTTAGTCCTGTTTAGTCCTTTTTTTTTTTTTTTTAGTCCAGTTTTAGTCCTGCTTTAGTCCTGCTTTAGTCCAGTTTTAGTCCTGCTTTAGTCCTGCTTTAGTCCTGCTTTAGTCCAGTTTTAGTCCTGCTTTAGTCCAGTTTTAGTCCTGTTTTAGTCCAGTTTTAGTCCAGTTTTAGTCCTGCTTTAGTCCAGTTTTAGTCCTGTTTTAGTCCTGTTTTAGTCCAGTTTTAGTCCAGTTTTAGTCCTGTTTTAGTCCAGTTTTAGTCCTGTTTTAGTCCTGTTTTAGTCCAGTTTTAGTCCTGTTTTAGTCCTGCTTTATCATATTTTTGTGTTAAATTGTTTGTTTCAGAGTCTAAGCCGACCTTTGACCCTCCTCACAGCAGCTCTTTGACCCCAGAGACCTCGGGTTCAGGTGCGCTCGCTTCTGTCGACTGAAATAAACTTATCAAACATCAGACTTTTACCTCTAACTTTCTGTTTTCAGATGTTGTCAATAAAAAGACGAAAGAGAAGAAGTCAGAAAACGGTTTGTAGGTCGTGAAATCCTTGCTTCTGATTGGTCCACAGTTCTGCTTCTAGTCTTGTGTGTAAACGCTGGTCTCTGATTGGTTCATAGAGTAAATATCTTGCTTCTGATTGGTCCACAGTTCTGCTTCTGGTGGTGGTGAGTCTGGCTCTGATGGTTCTGGTGACTTCTTCTGTGTGTTTGTTCCTTCTCAGTCTAAAGTGTCGCAGACGCCAAAGCAAAGGTAACTTCGACAACATTTAATTTAGTTTTGTTTATTTAAGTTTTGAACTCACATGTCAGAATAAAACAACGGAGATGAGCGCGCAAAATGCCAATTTATCAGGCAAAAGAAGAAAAGTCAGAGCAAAACAAGACAAGCACCGGAAATTTCAAGACAAACGGAACAAAAAATGTTTAGATTGAACCTTTTTTTATTTTTGCGTGTTTTGTGGCTCACTCCTTCTCTTTAGTCTAGGGGTGCTCTCACTTTTCCAGATCTACTTTTAGTGGAGGCAAGGATCTTATTAAACATCAGTTGCATAATACAAGCACGTAATTTTAATGTAATACATTCTTTAAAACAATTTAACAATTAACATGTAGGATTTTTAAACTTGTAAAATAATCTGGAAGAAAACAATGTAGCTAATCATTCAGAAAATTCCAAATCTAGTTGCTTTCTAGTGTTTAACCTCATTCTAACCTCGATTGTGTCTAATAAATTTGGTTTTGATCACCATGGTAACGCTCAGGGGAGGGGCTAGAGACTTTGGCTCACACCAAAAACAAAGTCCTCAGTGAGGATTTGTTATGGCTCTACCTGTTTCCTCCCGCGGCTTTTCTTTGTCCCTGTTTCAAGCGCGTGTTCTCAGTGTCTCCGCTGTTGGACACGAAATGCGTGCGCTCTGTAGTGAACAGACAGAGCAGGAGTGAGCTTTGTTTCTCCGCTGTTGGCTGAGGAGCGCGTTTACTGCTGCTGCCTGGTTTTGGAGTGCTTGTATTTCACAGCTGTACAGCCTCGTGGAGCGTGTTGTGACTTCGCTCCAATACACATCGTGCGTGTTACGGCTCTGGAGCCCGTGTGATCTGTTGCCGTGCGGCTCGCGCTACTGTAGCTCGCATAGATCATGTGTTCAGCGCATTATTCTCTTCATTTGTACAAAAGACACTAAACTTCACATAACCATGCAGGGCTTCGCGATCGACTCCTCCTGCCTCCGCAAGCAACTGGTAGCTCGCGATTGATGCATTGAGCATTTTTGGGGCCCCCTTGAAAACGAGATGGCACATCTCAAGGGGTATCCCATTTTAAAATAAAAATAAAATAAAATAAGCATACCTGCTTTAGTCCGTCAATGTGGCTCTTCTTTAAAAAATAGCGAGAACCACTGATAAAGTGTGACACTAATGTTCTTTTGTGGCAGTGAAACAGAGTCTGGAGTCGACGGAGCTGCAGCTGTGGACCTCAGGCCTCAAACCAGACGGTAAAAACAGCGCTCTGTCGCCCTCTGCTGGTCCGCGCTTCTCATGTTGACACGCATAGCTCAGTCTAATCTCGTGTGTGTGTCTGTTTCTCCACCTCAGAGCGAGAAGGGCGGAGCTTCAGAGCGCGGAGGGGGAGGAGCCTGACCAGAGCCTCATTCACTACGCTTCACTGGGACGTCCCACCTGGAAACACCCACCTGTCCTGACCAGCGGGGGCAGCGAGGAGCACAGCGTCATCTACTCCACCATCTGCACCAAGTAACAGGAAGTGACGTCACGATCTGAGCTGGTGGGCGGGGCTTAAGTGACTCTATGCAGATGAGCGTTTTTAAAGGAAATAAAAGTAGAAATCCAGTCCAGTGTTTGTTTTTCTTCATTATTAGTTCGATCGGCTCCAGATATGACACGACAGGCAAATACTTTTCTTTGTCAGTTATTTCTGTTATAATTTAAAACAGACGCATGAGGCAGTTTTATAGAGGATTATCAGTCGAAGTCACTTTCAGCCCTACTGTGCATCTGCTTAACTGGGAAACTTCTTTGATTAAAACAACAAAACAGAACGAGAGCAGCTGTTTGGATCAGGTCTGAACCGTTGACAGACGTCTGTGTTTTTCACCTGAATGTAACTTTTAAGGGTCGTAGGGTCGAGTTTCATCACAAATGTTGATTTAGCAGCAGAACTTTTGTTTTTCACAGATAAACTCTTGTAGTTAGTTGACTCCTGTTGTTGTCAGGGCTTGTGTCAATCAGTGGCGGCCCTAACGCAGAAAAAAAAAAAAAGAAAAACAAATTTACCTACATGTACCAATGAAGTAACCTAACCTAACCTAAACATGAAATTATAAATTGCTTATTTCCCATAAATGGTAGTTTTCCATGAATCAAGAACAAGTTTGTGAAAAAAAGTTTGAAAATATGGAGCAGAGTTCTAAACTGATGACATCACACTGTGGAGACGAGGACATTTTCAGTTTTTTTTCCACAATGAACATATAGAGGTTATGCACTGACATAATTTTGCTTAGCAACATTTAGAATGAGTGGCATTTCTTCAATGTATTTCTTTGTTGTCGTGGCAACGGCTTGTTGACTACAACTTGTCTGCTAAAACAGTTGATGATTTAGGACATTTTAACTGCAACAAACGGACTCAAAAACATCTTTTTTAAGAAGAAAAAGGTAATAAGTTTAATTGTGTGTAATTTAATGTCTGATAAATGTGAGAACTAAAGTTTATCTGCTTTGCTACAACTGTTGACTTGATTTTCTTAATTTACATGTCAGTTACAAACCCAGTGCTCAGTAGACTTGTGGTGGGTTGAATTTGTTATCAAACTGTAGTTTATTTTTCCTGTTTTAGCTGTTTATTGAACTCTTACAAGAGAGTCTCCATTGACTCTCATGCATCCTTGCCACTCAGCATGAACATTTAGAATGATGTGATGTCACCTGCAGAACCTCTATTTTAATGACTCATAAATCTAAATAAAATTTAAATAATAACAAATTTAAAGGTGATTTTTACACTGCAAACACGATTTAGGTTTTAAATCTGACAACTTCCTCATAAATCCTTCAACACATTTTGACATGTATTCATTTTAGTTGCATTTATGGTTTATAAACTTCTTTTTACAAACAACAAAGTGAAACTAGTGAGGACCACCCCAGCTCAGCCAATCAGAGCGCATATTCAGCTCCTGATTAGAACAAAAGTTCTTTCTTATTCAGTTCAGACAGGACTCAGAGGTCTCATTTTTCCACAAAGTGTTGTATTTACTATATACTTTTTAGTAGAAAGCACAAAGTTTACTCATTTACAACTAAAAAGTTAGCTACCCCACCTATAACAAAATGAGCGTGTTGTGTATTTTTATGTCTCAAGAAGTAAAAACCTATACAATAGAAGAGTTTTTGCCCAATTTAATACACCCTATGCCATTGGCCACCTGTCTACTAACTCAAAGCTGTTCTGACACGCTTGGTATAATAGATCCACAAATAAGTTTAGATTCTTTATTGCCCTTTCTGCCGTCCACATCATTTTTTAGCTTGAATCAAATTGGGAATATTATTTAAACAAGGCAGAAACACAGCTACCATCCTAACCAGAAAACAATAAAGATTAAAATCCAGATTTTATGCTATGGAGCATGTGTTTGCACTTGTGTTCTTAATACTCACAATGAATGGACACAACTAATAGCCAAAATTACATATTTTTTTAAATAAAAATTGCTTGCAATAACACATTCTTTATCAATAATTGTGGTCTGACCCTTTGCCACTAGCCCGGTTTTGAACTTGGCCCTCGAAGAAAAATAATTGCCCACCCCTGCTGTAGGTTACCCATCGCGAAAGGTTTATTTGTATGTTTTGTGGTCCTAAAAATCTTAAACTTGATCTCTCGACCCTTGCAGAAGAAACCCTGAACATGTGTGCTCTGAAGTCCACTTTGAAAAATAAAACTTTTAATGTGGTGTCTCGGTTTTCTCTCTTTATTTTTTTTATATATATTTTTACATAAGAGTCTGAATAAGTGGGAAAACTTGATACTTAGTCACAAAGAGAATCGTGTTTAAACAGAGACACGGGAGGGCATCTGACACAGTTTAGACCTCTCTTGTTCCTGTGGGGATTGACGGTGGAGTAAGTGACATCGTCCTGGACCAATCGTGCGTCAGCTGGGCCACAGGGGCGGGGCTTGTGTAGGTGCTTCAGGCTGGAGTAATGCAGAGGGTCGTCCTGAAGAGAAACGTAATTATGTCACAATAAAAAACAGTTTAAGCGGATTAAAGCAGAAGTTTGGACTGACCTGAGCGACTTTAGAGCAGCAGCAGCGACTCTGACCTGAAACACAACGACAGGGATTAGATAGATGGTTCCTCTAAATGCAATTATTTGTGATATCAGAGTGTTCCATCACTTCTTAAAACGTAGCAAATGGACTTTAGCCAAAGAAAATAGCTAGAAAAAAGATTGACCAAATGATCAACAAATGTAACAGCTAGAAAATATACTATTATTAACAAGATTTTGCAGATTTCAGTGAACAAACAGTCTCATATTCATATGGTTTTGTTATGAATATTGTCAATATATCACAACTTCTCAATCCAGCAACATTCTTTAAGTATATTTTGGGCATAACTTAGACAATTTAGAGCTTAAAACAAGTTCAAATGTAAAAGAGTGTGCTTCCATTTTATTTTTGTCTAAATACGAGTGAAACAATCTTGTAAATTAGCGTTATAAGGCATTCAATTTGATATTCTGAAGAATGGAAAAATAATATCAACACTAGTTATGTGTAGAATGTAGAAATTAAATAAATAGGCTATATATGACAATTCTAGAATAAACAAAAACAAATGAAAAGAAAAATAACAAGAGCCAACTAAGTAATTAAAACATAAGATTATGGTATAGGGGCCCATGAACAAAGTTTATGCCTGGGGCCCAGAATTTGGTGCTACGCCCCTGATCACAGACTGAACAAACTCCTCCTGATGTCAGCACTGTCACAGACTCACAGGCCCTTTTTAAATCAAGGCTCAAAACACTTTTGTTCAGGATGGACTTTAACATTCAGTAATGTACACTGCAAAAAAGGAAAATCTAACTTGGATAAAAATGACTTGAATTAAGCACATTAATCTTTAAAGATTTTTTCACTTAATAAGACTAAGTCTTACTAGATCATTTGACTTGTTTTAAGATATTTTATCCTTATCTAGATATAAAAACTTATTTAAAGCAAATGTGTATCTGTTTTAAGCCATATTTGCTTGAATCAAGAATAGATTTGCTTAAAAATCTTCTCAAGAGTTCTTGAAGCTAGTATTTTCTGTTCAAAACAACTAGGTTAGGTTTTTCTTACTGCACTGGCAGATTACTTCACTTAAAATAAGACATTTTTACCTTAAAAATAAGCAACATTTTCTAATTTTTTGAAAGGCCTTTTCTGCAGTGTAACGTGTTTATTTTGTATTCAGAATCAGAATCAGAAACAATTTTTTTGCCATTGTCAGTCAACAAATAAAAATTACAAACTAGGAACTAGCTACGATTCTAGTGAGCAATATATAACACAGAAACACAAATAAAAATAAAAAATATAAAGAATAATAAAAAAGTCCTACGTTTACACTACTCCCTTTGACTTAAAGTGCTGATTTTCACACTGCAAACACAATTTGAAATTTAGGTTTTAAATATGACAACTTCCTCTCATTAATCCTTTGACACGTGGTTAATATCAACCTGTATTCATTTGGTTGCACTTACAGCTTATAAACCTCTTTTTACAAACAACAAAGTGAAACCGGAGTGACCGCCCCAAGCTCAGCCAATCAGAGCGCAGCATTCGGCCCCTGATTAGAAGTCTTTTTTATTCAATTCAGACATTACTCAAAGGTTTCATTTTTCCACAAACTGGTGCATTTATCACATAGGCCTACCTTTTAGTGGAAAACACAAAGTTTATAAATTTGCAACAAGAAAAGTTATTTACTCCAACACTAGACCTAACGACATTTAAACATAGTTGCTGTTACTGTTTTATTTCTGGAGGTGAAAAATCACTTGGATAATCCCTTTGATATAAGCTAAAACAATTCTTTGGAACTTTTTCTGCATGTTCTGCCTGCGGCACAGAGCTGTTTATCCTCCCTGCACTTCAGTTTCCCGTAAGTCCCTATGCTTAGGGTTAAATCAAAAGTCAGACTGGCTCCGAAAGTGAAACTACAGAATCAGTTTGTCCACAGGCGTCGCCTCAGACCGACTCTGCGCTGCTAAATCACCGTGCCAGTCTGTGTCCTTCTCCCCCCGGGTCCTCGGTTGCTGCCATAACCCCTCCGGATCCTCTCTCCCGGGTCCTCTCTGCTCTCATAACCCCTCCGGAGCTCCGTAGCTATGGTGGACACCGCGCTGTGCCTGGAGGCCCTCTCGGCGCTCTCCGGTTGCTCGGTGCAGCTCGGCTCCGGTGCTTCGGAGCAAGGGCCGCAGGACTTCGTGAACATCGTGAACCTGCGTCAGTTTTACAAACAGGAGGGCTTCGAGCAGCTGGAGTACCCGAGTATAGGCTCCATTTCTCTGCGGGAAGCGGAGAACCGGGACATGGACGATCTGTACAGCGCCCCGCTCGCGCTCCCGGAACCCCCCGCGCGCGCCCAGGACTCCAGACCCACGGTCCGGGTCAATCCACAGGACTTCTTTGATCGAAAGTTCGACTACGACTTCACCAACGTAAAGGTACGACAGAGAAACGTGAGATTTACGCACCGCAGGAGTTCTGTGCGTGAGCGTCACTTTTGTAAGAATAAAAGAGTTTGCAGAGAGCTATAAGTAGGACAGGGGTTTAATTCGACTTCATAATGAGTTTCTCATTTGCATTTATGGGCTCGTGACCCACTGTCAAACAAAATCAGGTCTCTTCTTCTAAATCTGCAATCAAATCCGGTAAAAACAACCACCTGTGTAAACTGCGTCTGTGAAGTTAGAGATTTAAAGACAAAGACACGCTCTGATGTGATAATCAGAAGGATTCAAAATGTGTTTTTAACGTTGTAAATCTAAATGAGTTTTCATATATAAGAAAGAACAAACTTTAGTTTAGAACAAAGGTTTAAATAACTAGGAAATGATTCAGCAGCTTTGTCAGTGAAGGTGAAAGTGAAAGTAAAAACGCAAAACAACCTGAGATCAAGACCTGCAGCTGCTCACGCGCGCTCCTGTTTTACTAAAGCTTCTAGAGTCAGGCTGTTAAAGTGTTTTATAAGACTGAACGATATTGTATCTCATCACTGTGACATCTGTTGTTTTGTTAAATCACTATTTGGCCAAAGTGACTCAATCAGAGACTCACAAACGCCTCCTTTTGGTCAGCTTGTCAGTAACTCACAGATTTGACCCAGCTCAAGTGATTGTGTCACAAGTAATAGTCAAGTTCTGATCACAAATAAAGAAGTGAATAGAGTCATGTTCCAGTTTGTTCATGTAAAAATAAATAATTAAATCTGTCTAGAATTTCTGCAACACTAATATCAGAGGAGATACATTTTTTCGCCCACCTTTGTAATTCGTTAGATGAACCAGTAACTTAATAATGTCAACGGCAAAAAAGCATTAGGGATGCACCGATCCAGCTTTATCAGTTCCGATACCAATCCCAATTCAACCTGGACAGACTCAAACAGACAAAATGATGCGATTAATGATGACATTTATTGTTACAGGTTTGGCGCTTAGGCCCCGCAGAAAACAATGTGCATGCGATAAATGATGAGCTGTTGGAGTAGGAGATTTCCCCCGGAGCCTAGACACTGGTGGTGGTTGAGAGGAAGAAGGTGGAAGTTGAGGTGGAGATGGGGAGGAGGAGGGTTGCGATGAGACGAAATGACGCTTGCAACAGCTGAAGCCAAGAGCAGAGGTTGAGCTGCTCTTTGAATGTGGCTCTGACGCCCTGATAGGCGAGAGGAGGGGAGCTGAAGCTGATTGAACAAGCTGCGCAGAGAGCGAGGACTGGGAAGGAGAGTGGAACCGATAAGTGTAAGAACTGAAATTTTTATTTTTTACATAAGAAACTTTGTTTAAATTGTGTTATGTTTATTTGTTTATTTAAGTATCCCCATTAGTCTCTACAGTAGCAGAGACTACTTATTTATAGTGCAAGTCACAACTAAACAACTAAACATGAATAAAATGTCAAACATTATGAGACGTTCTGGATCAACATCAGCCAGTAAATAGGTCTCATTATGTCCAATTAAAGGCACAAGAATGATATTGGCTGAACTGATATTATGGAGCCAATACCGGATCAACACTGATATTTGATCTTAGTATCGGATTGGTGCATCCCAAAAAAGCATCACATGTATTTTTAACCAGATAAAACACATTCAGATTAAAACCTATTTTTCAAAAGAAACCTGGGATTTGATTTGCTGAAACTTCACTCTCTCTGCGTTGTGTTGTGTCCTGAGCGGGAGTTGAACCCGGGTCTCCCACGGGGCGGTCAACTGACAAACGCATTGAGTAAAGGGAACGCTCCCCTTAGCCCAGTTTGCCGGTCTGATCTTATACCTGAGGGGGTGAGTTTATCCCCATACCACCACACACTTCTCCATACTGGTACCTCGTGTGGCCTACACCGGTTACACTTGTACAAACCCTGAATCTAAAAATCAAATCAAATCAATTTATTTTTGTATAGCCCAAAATCACAACAACAGTCGTCTCTAGGACTTCCCAAGATTATTAATTTTAGCAAATATGAATAATAGAAATCAAAATAAAACAATACACATTCAATGAAACATTTGATCAAGCATGTCAAAGCAGATTATTAGTAGAGCAGATGAATGATTGTCCAGAGCATCCCCTGTCCTTAGACCCTCCTTCTGTCCTTAGACCCTCCTTCTGTCCTTAGACCCTCCTTCTGTCCTTAGACTCTCCTTCTCGGCAAGGAAAAACTCAAAAAAAACCCTAAGGGAAAAAAGAAAACCTGGAGGAGAACCACAGTGGAAGAAGGGATCCACTCCCATGGACGGACAGGCTGTAGATGTAACTAAGGCAAAGTTATAGAGTTTATGTTTTTGGAGCCAGAGTCCATAAGCAGAGGGAAACGACTCGTCTAGCAGGACCAGGACAGGCCAATCCTGGAGAGGGAGGTGGGGCGGAGGTCCAGGCATCAGCGGTCCGGCCCACGTCACAGGAACAGCAACGATCAACAAACACACAACATTCTGAGATCTTTACCGTGCATAAGATCTCATTGAAATATTAGATCTACTATGACATCTCAAAACTGAGACTTTCAGAACAGTGTTTTAGAACAGGATTAAACACTAATGAGTATGAGCTCTACATTAAGACTGCTCAGAGTCTGACTGTCCTGGTTTGGTTCTTTTTTGGCGACAGGACGGAGATCGGCGGTTCCTCCGCGGTAACGAGCCGTACACTCGACCTGCGGCTGGAAACGTGTGGCTCTGAACGTCTGCAAAAAATACGACAACGGCAGCGACGTTTGGCTGGGAACTGGAGCTGAGGCCTGGCCCGTGTCCTACCAGGGCCTGCACATGGACGGCTCCCTCATCCTGGCCCGCAAAAAGGGTAAGACCTCATCCTGTCCCGTAGAAAGACCTCATCCTCACCTGCAGAAAGGGTAAGACTTCTCTCCCACCAGGAGAATGTGTGAGAACAGTTTTTGCTGTTTTAGAATGTTTTCTCTCTTTTTATTTTGGCAAAAATTCTAATTCTCACATGTAAGTTATATTTTCACAAATGATTATGGAACCCCAGTGTGGCACATAATTACTCAGCCCTATGTCACCCACAAGACCAATAGCACTGCCCTCCTCCTTTACTTTATACGAGGAGTTATGAAAATTTAGGAACAATTCTGGTTTATTTCAGTCAGTTTGTAAGTGAATTGTGCTCCACTTAAGAAGCGCATGTGTTTTTGGACATTATTATGTCCTTATTCACCAAGCGTTAAAAAAACAAAACAAAAAAACATTTTTATAATACATGTGAGTGACTTCCTGTTAATTGCTGGAGGTGAATTTGATGCAAGAATGAACTATGCACTCTGATGCTTATGTTATTAGTGTTATTAGTGGGAAAAAAGGTCGTTCTGATCTGTGTGTAGAAGGTTGTTGGTTAAACACCTGACCTGTGTGTTACAGGAGGTGATCTGTGTGGGAAGGTTGTTGGTTAAATTCCTCATGTCTGTGTGCAGGGAGCGAGGATGCCCCTGGTTTCCTGGATGAGGCCGCTCAGTCTCTGGTGGACCCAAAAACTGTTGGTCGAGGGATCTACTCCACTCCGGACGTGAAACTCGCAGAAAAGTACTGCAAGACCTTCAAGTCCAAGACCGACGGGAAGACCTACAAAGTGCTGCTGCAGAACCGGATCTGCCCGAGCCGAAGGCAGGAGTGTCAGAGAGACGGAGTGTGGGTGGTCTACGTCCCACAGAATAACACCGACGTCCAGACCAGAGCTTTGGTCCAGGAGTCAGTCAGACCCTACGGACTGCTGCTCAAAGAGGCCTGAAAACTCAGAATTCTACATCCAGAGTCTACATCCAGAGTCCTTCAAAGTCCACTCCAGATCTAGCCAGAGTCCCACCCAATTCATATCCATAGTCCCACATCCTAAAGGCCCAGACACACTGCAAGCGCCAAAAATAAAGTAGCCAAACCGCAGCCGTGCGTCCACACCGCCAACTGCAGCATAATATGTTTGCACGCCTGTTGTGCGTCATCGCGAGCCACTGAGCCTCTGTTTTTCTCTAGAAAAACTGTTCAGGCTTGTCTGTGTTTCTGCTCCTGCATCAGGTCTATCGTAAAAATAATCACATACAGAGGTTTATATTTCCCCTCTAGACAGGCTTATCAGGGCAAATGTGAGGTTTTAAGAAGTAAATTAGAAACTTCAGACAGTGGATCTGAAGCTGGATCCTTCAGATCTGTGTGGCGCTGATGCAGATACACAAACACAACAGTAGAAGCCTGGTTTCTCAGTATTCTCTGTATTCTACACTTCTGCACGCCTACGCCTGTAACAAACAAAAAAAAGCTCAGATTACTTTGCTTCAGATTTTTGGGCATACAACGCTCACACAATACACGTGTAAAGCACGGCCACTTTTATAGCACGTAGGACTTGCCTACCTCGAAAAACGCTTGCAGTGTGTCCCTGGCCTAAGTCCCACATTCAGAGTCCCACGTCCTAAATCCCACCTCCCAAAGACTTGGATTGGGGCTCATTTTAGTCTGACATTTATAGGAAAATATGCTGGATGTATTAAAAAAAAATATCTATGCAAATGTTAGAAGGTTTTGGGTGTGAAAGTAACTTAATTAAAGTGTCTGATTCAGGGCTGCACATGTATTTAACTAATCATGACCAGTCGAATATAAATCTATATAATCACAGGTGTATTTTTATATTTTGAATCATAAACAGAACTAAACAGATTATCAAACACCTGAAGGGCATTTTATTACAAAGACAGCAGCATTAAGAAAACAGTCTGTTCAGAAGTC
This sequence comes from Mugilogobius chulae, assembly GCA_038363315.1. Taxonomy (NCBI): domain Eukaryota; kingdom Metazoa; phylum Chordata; class Actinopteri; order Gobiiformes; family Gobiidae; genus Mugilogobius; species Mugilogobius chulae. Next base: position 50,092,589 of record CM076396.1, read on the forward strand.
TGGTGTAGTGTGAGAGTAACGTGTCAACTGCTGAGATAATTGTGATGAACTAAATGCACAAACATTACAAAATGATTCACCTTTATTGTCTGCAGCCTCGTGTCTGTCACTGTAAGATTGCCCAACAGCACAACGGCAACAGAATTAATTTAGCAACATAACGATGCAAGTCTGACTAAAAAATTATATGTTTTATGTTGTCATTATTAGTTTTACCATTGTAGTTTTGGGGATAAATGTGAATGTTTCTCACTGTCTCTATGTCATGTTTGGTTTATTGAATATTTCTGCATGACATGTCACTGCACTGCCACCCTCTGGTCATAAGCTGCAACTGCTGCTATGAACACTTTTCAGTCAAACCTGTTCTTCGTCTTATCATTTGACACTTAGACAATAAACCAATTAAAAACTCTTCAAATTGTGATGTATTTGATCGATATTATTGATTAAAACAGAAGCAGAAGCTCAGGTACACTGTAGAGGGAGTTGTCAGATTTAAAAACTGTTGTAGTGTGAAAATCAGCTTCACCAGCTTTAAAGGAACTAGAGCTGTACTTGATGTATCGTATTGGGATGTGTGGGGTAAATCTGAGCGGCAAGAAATGCATGAGAGTTAATGGAGAGAGTCAAAATAAAGTTAAAATAGGGAAAAGAAGCTACATGTGAGAAAAAAATTCAACCCACAACAACTCTGCAGAACACTGGGTTTGTAACTGGCATGTAATGTAAAAGCAAAAAGTAAAGTTAACAGTGGCAGAAAAGCAGATAAACAACACGACTTTAGCCTCTCTCACAGACTCTGGAATCACACACAGCTGAAGTAAAAATCTTTTTCTTCCTAAAAGATGTTCTCGAGTCTTTTTGATGAGAATATAAAATGTAGTTCTGCAGTTAAAATGTAAAAAAAAAAATCTCCAATTGTTATTAGTTAGTGAAGCTTTACACTGTTGCCATGACAATAGAAATGGATTCTTAACTTGCATTTTGCCACATAAAAATGTATTTGTGTCAAACAAAAACCCCAGGGATGAAAATTAGTCTGTAAAAAGCAAAAAAGTACATTTCCTGCATTGTGTCAGAATGTTTAGGAGCATTTTTCCAATAAAATAATGTCAGTGCAGAACCGTACTGGAGCTTAACAGTGTTCGATGGCCCTGGTTCCGGAAGTATTTAGGCCGATTGAAAAGGGCCATAGGCTTTTCAAAAAATTCAAATAGAGTTTAAAGACAAATCGCGGGCTAGCCAGCTATGCGCTAACTTGGATCCACAGCGCGGTTGTTTTCAGTCTAAAAAGCACATCTAGAACTTAAAATTCTGCAAAATGTCATAATAACTTTGTAGTTTATAAAGCTGAAGAAACATTTTTAAAGAAAACTGTAGGTCTTATGCTCCTGACTGACCACATAGCTGATTAACCCCGAGGACGTTTTCAAACTTCTAATATAATTTTTATCGAATCCCCTTTGGCAATTTAACATGGGGTCCGAGATTTTGGAGCCAGGAAGTGGGCGGTCACTGTTGAGCTCCATATCAGTGGTGCCCAAAGTCGGGCCCGGGGGTCAAATTCGGCCCTCCAAAGAGTTTAATTTGGCCCAAGAAAAGGTGCAGTGATTTGTTAAGAATGTTTGTCAGATTACATTTTAGTTTGAAAAGACTGTCAAAGTGCACCAAAACAGTGTTATTGTACTAAAACATGTTACTAAAATACAATTGAATCACTGTCTTACTGCAAATAAGCTTTTTAGATGCAACATAAAATTAGGTTTGGCATTCGACACGATACAGAATCATTCATATTGATCCTTCAAGGAAAAAGGTTTGGGCGCCCCTGCTCTATAAACAAACCTGTTGGTAAAACGTGTATCAATACGGGAAACTTAAACTCATTAGAAATTTAACACTTATGAATCTGAACGGCTGCTTTAAGGCTGAAACTATTCTGTTATTCACAGGACACTTGTATGTAACATTAGGGCGTTTTCACACAAGAAAGTACCAAGAACTAGTCCCCACGTTACCTTAGCCCCTGTTTAGTCAGAGGAACTACCCTGTCCCCTTGTTTACGTTCACACAACAACATTTTGTGAAAGTGGGGTTAAATACTGTAGCTTTAATATTATCACCTGCATAGCCATGAACATTTTAAAACATTAAGTTCCCCAACATAACTATAATGTAAAAAAGATGAAATGAAAAATAAAACACAATTATTCACCGCTTTTCCTCATAATAGCTTTTACCATCTAAAACATTTATTTTGGGAGCTACAGCTTTTAAGTAATTTTTAGCAACAAGGAAAGCTTGTCTAAATGTCAGAATGTATAAAACATGTTTCCAAACAAAGCCAGTATGTGCTTGAGTCACCAAAAAAGTGGAAAGAACCTGCCCCAGAGCAGGAGCTAAAAAGTCCCTAAAGTCCATAGTTCCTGGTCTGTGTGAACGTGCTTTAAATGGGAACTAGAAATAAAAAGTACTAAGAACTGAGAAAAGTTCCTACAATGTGAAAAGGCCTATTAAGAGCAGTGTGAAAATACAATAATTCTCCATTTTGTTGTTAAGTTAGATTCTTATTAATGATTTTAAACACGATTTAAGTTTTATATATGACAGCTTGCTCTCATAACTCCTTCGACACATGGTTAACATCGACATGTATTCATTTTGAAGAGTTTTACATAGAAATCTAGATAAACAGTAAATACCTTTGCAGTAACAGAAGCAGACGATGATGAAAAGCAGAGACACAGAGCTCGCAGCAGGAATCAGACAAAGTCCAGGACTCCAGCAGGTCTCAGTCTGGACCGAGACTTTCGGACTTTCAGCTGGATCTGAAACAGGACGACAAAACAAGACTCAGTTATCTTTGAACGAGAGCTTTGAGCTGCAGATGTTTAAGGAGAAGATAGATTCTGTATAGAGGGATTTTCAGTCGACGTCACTTTCTGCTCTACTGCGCCTGTGTTATGTAGAAAGAGCCTCTCTCCATCTGCTTAGCTGGGGAAACTTCTTTGAATAAAACAACGAAACAGGACGAGAGCAGCTGTTTGGATCAGGTCTGAACCGGTCTGACAGACGTCTGTGTTTTTCTCTGTGTTTTTCATCTGAATGTAACTTTTAAGAGTAAAAAATATATTAAAGAGAAGCGCTGCGTGGATACAAGTAAATGCAAAGCTAGACCGGTGCTCTTTGGAAAGGGGTAACTTGAATTGGAAAAAATATAGACTCGTTGTCTGCGTGTTGTAAAGAGAGGCAGACAACAAAAACCAAGGCACTCAGTCTATTTTAGAAAAATAAAAAGCCTTTATTACATCATGGCTATTAGATTAAAATTACGCACCAACGCGTTTCGGCCCACACGGCCTTCATCAGGGCATAAGGACACACATTTTATTTTTCTAAAATAGACTGAGTGCCTTGGTTTTTGTTGTCTGCCTCTCTTTACAACACGCAGACAACGAGTCTATATTTTTTCCTAACTTTTAAGAGTCGTAGGTGGAGTTTCATTCACAAATGTTGATTTAGCAGCAGAACTTTTGTTTTCTCACAGATAAACTCTTGTAGTTTGTTGACAGCGGTGCTTTTTCGACTTGTTTCCACTGTTTGTGTCGATGAGCAGCGGCTCTTTCTGGAGGCGGGGTGCACGGGCATCGCCCGTGTTGAGAAACAAAAAATCCCTTTATTGGAAATATTAGACATCTCACCTTTCTAAGTAAATTATCACTTGAATAATTGTGATTTTAATGATGTTTTTAAAAAAAATGTGATTATTATTCTCATCATAATAGAGCAGTGAACAAGGTCTGAAACAGGAGTAAAGCAGGACTAAAACAGGACAAAACTAGGTCTAAAACAGGACTAAACACGGTCTAAAACAAGTTATAAGTTACTTCATAGTAACAGCAGCAGCCTTATGAAGCTCAACAGTGTAAGATCACTCTGGTTACAAAAGTACAGACTCCCATTATAATCTCCCATAAGGATTTAGAACAACTCAAGTATTTAGTTTAAAGTTTAAAGATGTGGTTGTCTTCAGTCTAAAGAGCACATCTATAACTTTGTAGATTCAGTACTTTGTTGAGTTCGACTTCACTCTGACCTGTGACTTTGAGCCACAGAGCCGCGTTGAACCTGAGCTGGCCTCGGTCTTTACTGCTGCAGATGTAGAGTCACAGATGTGAGCTCCAGACTCACGCCGGTCTCCAGGTCTCCCTTAGAACCGAAAAACCTGCAAACACAACACACAGAAGATTTATGTTCCTCTGACCCTCTCCTCTGTCCTAGAGATGTAGATTTTAGCTTTGGCAAAACTATTGAAATTCTGATACTAATAATTAATACCGTATGCTGTAAATATCAAAAGCAGTACAGCTGGAAAAACAGCTTGGGACAGAATGACTCTAGTGCTCTTCCTGGTTGACTAAAAACATGCCTCATCGACCGATCAATCGACTTTAATTCCATTAAAAATGACCTGAGTCCCTGGTGGTGGTCCTCCCTCACGACTCCGCCCCGCAGTCTCTTCGGTCGGACGCTGAACAGGGGCAGGATCCGGTCCGAGTCCAGCCTGAACCAGGTCTGAGACTCACTGGAACTCAGGTTACAACTCAGAGACACGTTTGACCCCGAAAGCACCACCAGGGGAGTCTGAGGAGGAGAAGAAGAAGAGGAGGAAGAGAGGGGACTGAACACAACACCTGAGAGAGAGAGAGAAGAGAGAGAGAAAGAGATGGAGAAAGAAAAAGAGAAAAAGGAAGAGACAGAGCAAGAGAGATAAGAGAATGAGGAGGAGGGAGAGGAGAACGAAAAAAAAGAGAGCAAGAGAGAGGGAGGGAGAGGAGAAAGAATGAGAGAGAGGGAGAGAGAGAGAGAGAAAAGAGAGAGGGAGGAAGAGAGAGAGAGAAGAGATGGAGGGAGAAAGAGGGGGTGAGAGAGAGAGAGGAGAAAAAGAGATGGAGAGAGAGGAGAAAGAAAAAGAGAGAAAGGAAGAGAGAGCGAGAGAGGTAGGAGAAAGAAAGAGGGAGATGAGAAGGAAAAAAGAGAAAGGGAGAGAGAGGAGAAAGAAAAGGAAGAGACAGAGCAAGAGAGATAAGAGAGAGAAAGAGGAGGGAGAGGAGAAAGAAAAAAAGAGCGAGAGAGAGGGAGGGAGATGAGAAAGAAAGAGAGAGAGGAGGAGAGAGAGAAAAGAGAGAGGGAGGAAGAGAGAGAGAAGAGAGGGAGAAAGAGGGGGTGAGAGAGAGAGCAGAAAAAGAGATGGAGAGAGAGAGGAGAAAGAAAAAGAGAGAAAGGAAGAGAGAGCGAGAGAGGTAAGAGAAAGAAAGAGGGAGATGAGAAGGAAAAAAGAGAAAGGGAGCAGAGGAGAAAGATAAGGAATGAGGAAGAAGAGAGTGAGAAACAGGAGGAAGAGGAAAAGGGAGAGAGAGAAACAGAATTAGCATTTGGAAGCTTTTGCTGGTCAAAATTATGTTAAAATTATGAAAACTATTGACTCTTTCCTTATCAAACCTCGCAAATACTTTCATACTTTAAAAATAATGTTTAATACTTTTACTTAAAGGCACAGTGTGTAAAGCCACCTGCGTAATTCTAAAGACGTCGGAAAAACCTATCAGTTATGTTAATTTCAAGTTTATTTAAAAAGCACATTTATAAAACAGCCGTCACTGCTTCGAAGTTACAGCAAATTAGATTAAATATCAATAATTATACATAAGTATTAAATATATGTACCTATGAAACTACACTTTCATTCAACATAGAGGCCTTTAGATGCATTCGAATCAGGATTATAGTCAGAGGAATAAATAAATAAACATGGATAATAACCAAATAAAATAATGAATGCATGAAATAATAATAATTGTATTTATATAATAATAATACCAATAATACTACTACTACTACTAATAATAATAATATTAATAATAATAAGAATATAAAGCATTGTCTTTAAAAAGATTTAATGTAGGCCTGTTTTGTCTCTGTATTTTTAAAAGTATAAGCCTATTTTTGCTCCTTTGCTCTGATTTTCTGCTTCTTCTTATAAACGAATTATTATAAATACGCTGAATAATAATAAATAACTTACAAATGAAAATGAGAATCCACGCAAAATGAGCCATAACTGTCTCTTTACCTTGTCTGTTTTAAAATGAGTGAATAATTCCGTGTTAGCAGCATTTACAGTGGAAATAAAGCTAATGTTTGGAAATGAGAGTGAGGGGCGTCTGGTGTGAACAGTTTATGCTTGAAAAACTCCATCTCCGTCCGAAAAGCGCCTGCAGCCGAAGTTTCGCTTTAGTCTGAACTCAAAACTAACGCTAACACCCTGGAATCTGGCTGGAGTTTCGTTTTTGAAGAAATGCTAAGCTAGCGTCGAGCACAACAAACCGGAAACTGTCAAAATAAACAGGAAGTCAGCGAAAAAACGTTAAATCGGTGAGAAAAATACACGCGGTTAGAATTTTCAATGCGTAAAACCTCAATAATCGTGTTTTATAAGGTTTTAATTCAGCTAATGAACGTAATTTCACTTCGTATTTAAGCGTATTTTAATGAGAGCGTTAAAACAAAGGCTAGAGAAACTGTCGCCATGGTAACCTATAATAACGGCCAGTTCCAGCTTCGTTTGATTTTATTACTGCTTCTTTAAAATGAGCTGCGTTCACGTTGTAGAATGTGATGAAGTCATAAGTCCAGATGGTGGGCAAGAGCCTATTAATAACATTAAACACTAGGTTTGCCATGAAATATCTAAAAGTCTTTTCACGCATTTTTAATCTGGTGATTTCTGGTGACTAGACCCATTCACTTTTGTATTACAGCAAAAATGACTTTAAACAAGATTAATTTTGGTGCCAAACATCTGTATTAAATATTATTAGTTTGTAGAATGCGTACAACTTTTTCTTTAAGATCTTTTCAGTATTGTGCTTAATTTGATGCCCATATTCTACCAAAGTACCATTAAAGATGATATATAAACAAACGAATGAATGAATAAATTATTAGAACCATAAATATATGACCAAATACACTCTTTAATCAGTTATGTTTTCGTCCTTTTTACAGTTTTGTACTTTCACCACACACAAGATGGCCGCCGCAGCTGCCATGGCAACAGTCCATCGCCTCTCTAGTTCCTTCAGTTCGAAGCGCCCGTTAGAAACTGAAACTTACGCACAACCAACACGCTCGGCTTTGTTTGGTTTAGTTCAGAGCGACTTTAGCGGCCACAGAGACAAGACCTGCGCAGAATCCGGACTAAACCCGGACAAGACCCGGACTAAACCCGGCCGAGCTGGAACCAGAGTCTCCATGGAAACCGCCACTGCACGCGCCTGGTAAAGAAGCGTTTTAGCTAACATATGTAGCATTTTAATATAAATTAACGTTAAGCTAGCAAGAAAAAACAAACAAACACAAATATTAATAATATAAATATATTTTCTGAAAGATAAAGTTTTACACATATTATCGGTTATTTACAAAAAATATTGAGGCTGCACCAGAAAATAAAATTAACTTAATTTAATTTAACTTAACTTAGCTAAATGTTTTACGTTGTGTTTATTGTTTCTCCGGTTATTTGTACAGCGTACTTTTTTTGAACAAGTTAGACACACATTTAAAAGAAAACAAAAAATATATAATTTTATATTTTCGTGTTAACTTAACGTTAGATGAACGATAAAACTTTATTTTTTATTTGTTTATTAAATTAATTTCGTGCAGCAACTTCACGCATCTTGTTTATTTAAAATTTGCTTCAACTATAACTTTATTAATGTAACGCTAGGTAAACAGACGCAAAAAGACAAATTAATATTTTATATGCTCGTTTTGTTTTTCTTTTCCCCCACACCTAAATTACAGCCTTTGTCACGGGTTTGTGGGGAAAAGCCACAGTCCGTGTCCTGTTACATATAATTAGTTTAATCTAATGTCTATGCACTGTCATAACTAAAGCTGCGTCAGTTTAATAATCAGATTTAAAGTGACGCTGCAGCTGAGTTTCGTTTGCGCGAAAACCACTGACGCACAACGGAGATCAGATTAAATGTCATGGTAAGAACATGAGTGTGCATTTAGTAAAATGTTGAACTAAACTAAAAACGAAACAAAACAAAATTAATGCTCATGTAAGTAAATTTTAAAGAGAGTAATGGGCTAAATAAGTAGCTTTAATCCTTATTCTTTGTTTTATTATTATTATGACTGTATTTTTTTTTTTTTGAAGCTACACATTTATGAGCATTTATAAATCTTCTGTCCAATTATAATCACTTAATCTTAATTATTTCAGAATTTTGGAAGTTAGTTTATCTGAGTGAGTTACAAACTTGTGGTGTGTTTTCAGGGTTCTGCTGCTGCTGTCGGTGATTCATAAATCAGGTGAGTTTCTCCTCTAAAAATCCTCAGCTCCCTCTCTGGTCCTGTCCTCTAGTTCCTGATGTTTCTGCAGAAAAGGAGAGGTCAGACATAAGACTTTTTAAGACCTTTTTAACATCACAAAACAGACAAATTAAGACCTACTTGCGAGTTGTAGTATTTCACAATGCTGCTTTTATGGAAGCTTTTTTTAGATGTCATTTTATATTTCTACAATCATGAAAAATCCAATGAATTAACAAAAAAGAACAATTTTTCCTTCCACCTATTCCATCGACCAAATGACAGAAGAAACAACTTGCCTGTTGTGTGATATTATTGGGAATTGTTGAACAAAGATCTGTGAAATAGATCAGGAATTCTGACAGAAAATGCTTCATTAAAAGAATTAAGGCTCGTGGAAACATTTTTAAAACCTACAATGCCAAATTTAAGACTTTTTAAGAATTTAAAGTCAAACTTTTCTATTCAAGACTTTTTAAAACCCTGCAGTGTAGCGGTCTCATTTCTGTTTGGTCTTTTTGTCTCTCCTCAGCTCCTGCTCCAGCCAAGTTCTCCTGCTCTTCTCTTGTCTCCTGCCCCTGTCTCCTCATCTCTCTTTCTTTCTCTCTCCACAGTCTTCTCCTCCGGTTCTTCTCCTGTGGTGGTCTCCTCTCTCTCTCTTTCTCTCTCCACAGTCTTCTCCTCCGGTTCTTCTCCTGTGGTGGTCTCATCTCTCTTTCTTTCTCTCTCCACGGTCTTCTCCTCTGGTTCTTCTCCTGTGGTGGTCTCATCTCTCTTTCTTTCTCTCTCCACAGTCTTCTCCTCTGGTTCTTCTCCTGTGGTGGTCTCATCTCTCTCTCTTTCACTCTCCTCAGCTCCAGTCTTCTCCTCCGGTTCTTCTCCTGTGTTAGTCTCATCTCTCTCTCTTCTCTCTCCACAGTCTTCTCCTCCGGTTCTTCTCCTGTGGTGGTCTCATCTCTCTCTTTCTTTCTCTCTCCACAGTCTTCTCCTCCGGTTCTTCTCCTGTGTTGGTCTCATCTCTTTTTCTTTCTCCTCACAGTCTTCTCCTCGTTCTTCTCCTGTGGTGGTCTCATCTCTCTTTCTTTCTCTCTCCACGGTCTTCTCCTCTGGTTCTTCTCCTGTGGTGGTCTCATCTCTCTCTCTTTCACTCTCCTCAGCTCCAGTCTTCTCCTCTGGTTCTTCTCCTGTGTTAGTCTCATCTCTCTCTCTTTCTCTCTCCACAGTCTTCTCCTCCGGTTCTTCTCCTGTGTTGGTCTCATCTCTCTCTTCTTTCTCTCTCCACAGTCTTCTCCTCCGGTTCTTCTCCTGTGTTGGTCTCATCTCTTTTTCTTTCTCCCTCCACAGTCTTCTCCTCCGGTTCTTCTCCTGTGGTGGTCTCATCTCTTTTTCTTTCTCCCTCCACAGTCTTCTCCTCCGGTTCTTCTCCTGTGGTGGTCTCATCTCTCTTTCTTTCTCTCTCCACAGTCTTCTCCTCCGGTTCTTCTCCTGTGTTGGTCTCATCTCTTTTTCTTTCTCCCTCCACAGTCTTCTCCTCCGGTTCTTCTCCTGTGGTGGTCTCATCTCTCTTTCTTTCTCTCTCCACAGTCTTCTCCTCCGGTTCTTCTCCTGTGTTGGTCTCATCTCTCTTTCTTTCTCTCTCCACAGTCTTCTCCTCCAGTTCTTCTCTTGTGTTGGTCTCATCTCTCTCTTTCTTTCTCTCTCCACAGTCTTCTCCTCCGGTTCTTCTCCTGTGGTGGTCTCATCTCTCTCTTTTTCTTTCTCTCTCCACAGTCTTCTCCTCTGGTTCTTCTCCTGTGTTGGTCTCCTCTCTCTCTCTTTCTCTCTCCACAGTCTTCTCCTCCGGTTCTTCTCCTGTGTTGGTCTCCTCTCTCTCTTTCTCTCTCCACAGTCTTCTCCTCTGGTTCTTCTCCTGTGGTGGTCTCATCTCTCTCTCTCTCTTTCTCTCTCCTCAGCTCCAGTCTTCTCCTCCGGTTCTTCTCCTGTGTTAGTCTCATCTCTCTCTCTTCTCTCTCCACAGTCTTCTCCTCCGGTTCTTCTCCTGTGTTGGTCTCATCTCTCTCTTTCTTTCTCTCTCCACAGTCTTCTCCTCCAGTTCTTCTCCTGTGGTGGTCTCATCTCTCTTTCTTTCTCTCTCCACAGTCTTCTCCTCCGGTTCTTCTCCTGTGGTGGTCTCATCTCTCTTTCTTTCTCTCTCCTCAGCTCCAGTCTCTCCTCCGGTTCTTCTCCTGTGTTAGTCTCATCTCTCTCTCTCTCTCTCTCCACAGTCTTCTCCTCCGGTTCTTCTCCTGTGGTGGTCTCATCTCTCTTTCTTTCTCTCTCCACAGTCTTCTCCTCCGGTTCTTCTCCTGTGTTGGGTCTCATCTCTCTTTCTTCTCTCTCCACAGTCTTCTCCTCCGGTTCTTCTCCTGTGGTGGTCTCATCTCTCTTTTCTTCTCTCTCCACAGTCTTCTCCTCCGGTTCTTCTCCTGTGGTGGTCTCATCTCTCTTTCTTCTCTTTCCACAGTCTTCTCCTCCGTTCTTCTCCTGTGGTGGTCTCATCTCTCTTTTCTTTCTCTCTCCACAGTCTTCTCCTCTGGTTCTTCTCCTGTGGTGGTCTCATCTCTCTTTTTCTTTTTCTCTCCACAGTCTTCTCCTCCGGTTCTTCTCCTGTGTTGGTCTCATCTCTTCTCTCTTTCTCTCTCCACAGTCTTCTCCTCCGGTTCTTCTCCTGTGTTGGTCTCATCTCTTTTTCTTTTTCTCTCCACAGTCTTCTCCTCCGGTTCTTCTCCTGTGTTGGTCTCATCTCTTTTTCTTTCTCTCTCCACAGTCTTCTCCTCCGGTTCTTCTCCTGTGGTGGTCTCATCTCTTTTCTTTCTCTCTCCACAGCTCCAGTCTTCTCCTCTGGTTCTTCTCCTGTGGTGGTCTCATCTCTCTCTCTCTTTCTCTCTCCACAGTCTTCTCCTCCGGTTCTTCTCCTGTGTTGGTCTCATCTCTCTTTCTTTCTCTCTCCACAGTCTTCTCCTCTGGTTCTTCTCCTGTGGTGGTCTCATCTCTCTTTTTCTTTTTCTCTCCACAGTCTTCTCCTCCGGTTCTTCTCCTGTGTTGGTCTCATCTCTTTTTCTTTCTCTCTCCACAGTCTTCTCCTCCGGTTCTTCTCCTGTGGTGGTCTCATCTCAGGTCGGTACAGAAGTTGTCCTTCCCTGTTCGTGGAGCCTCCGTCTGCCTCAGCTTCAGCTTCGGACTGAGCCTCATGTTCAGTGGAGCTCTGAGTCGTCTGGGACCGTCCTGGAGCAGAGGTCAGCGCAAACAGGAGCTTAAATACTTCTTTTAGCTCTGATAACGCCTGATTTACAGATGAAGCACTGATGAGGTTTATATTCACGTGTAGAAGGATGGTTTCTTTCTTTGTTAAAAAAATACACCCTTTTCTGGTCTGAGGAGCGATACACATTGTGTCCAGTCAACAAACTCGACCTGTAACTAGAAAAGATTAGATTCTATAAACTGTACAGAGGGATTATTGGTCAGAGTGACTTTCCACTCTACTGCAATGCAAAAAGAGCTGCTCTCCATCTAGTTGGCTGGGGAAACTTTTTTGATTAAAACAACAAAACAGGCGAGAGAAGCTGTTTGGATCAGGTCTGAACCGGTCTGACAGACGTCTGTGTTTTTCTCGACATTTTTTTCATCTGAATATCACTTTTAAGGGTCGCAGGTCGAATTTCATTCACAAATGTTGATGTAGCAGCAGAACTTTTGTTTTCTCACAGATAAAGTAGTTAAGTGTTGTAGCTAACTTTTTTAGTTGTAAATTAGTAAACTTTGTGCTTTCCACTAAAAAGTACATAGTAAATACAGCACTTTGTGAAAAAAAATGAGTCCTGTCTGAACTGAATAATAAAGAATTTTAGTTCTAATCCTCTGATTAGCCGGACCGGGGGGCGGTCACTCCAGTTTTACTTTGTTGCTTGTAAAAAGAGGTTTAAAGCCATAAATGCAACCAAAATGAATACATGTCGAAATTAACTATGTGTCAAAGGATTTATGAAAAAAAGTTGTCAGATGTAAAACCTAAATTGTGTTTGCAGTGTGAAAATCAGCTACCCCACCTTTATCTGACAGCGGTGCTAGGTCGACTTTTTCCCACGGTTTGTGCCAATAAGCCGCGGGTCTTTCTGCATATCGTGTGCTGTGCATCGCTCGTGTTGATAAATCCATGACAGATTCTCACATGTTTATAGTTTTGACTTAGTTTGGTGTGATAGTTTTTGAGGTAAATTATTTGCAGCAGTTAAGTTGCAATTTATGAAGAAATTGAAACTAAACTAAAAGGGAGGAAGTAATTTAAGTTGTAAAACAGAATCCTCCACATGTGTCGTCAAAAAGACAAATTACACAAAACTGACAGTTTCCTGGAGTTTAAAGGGGCTGTACTGTGTAAGATTGAGAGGAATTTTAATTATCACATATTGTCCACAAACATTTAAATCATATTTATTCTTTACAACATGAATACTTAAGAGAGCACTGTTAACCAATCCACATCAGTGATACATTTATACGTATTTGAAATGTTTTATTGCGGGCTGAATGTGAATACTGACGCTAGATGTCACCATGGTAGTTAGGCAAACTGCACTTGAAATGCTCCCCCTGGTGTTCAAAAGTGGACATTACTTGGATCACTTTATTTATTTATTTTTTTTTACATAGTGCCCCTTTAAACAATCATTTTACACAGTTAAAGTGTTATAAGTTCTAATGATTTTTCTCATTGTTATTTATGTTGATTTTGGACCAGATTTACAAAGTTGTTGCTAGGTAACATTGATATATGTCATCTTTACTGGACAAAAGACGATAATGAACTTCACCAAAACAACCACATTGGTTAAAAACAATGGATCATAATCATGTTTATTATGTTTTAATAAAACTGTAGTCAAACCTGTCAGACGGACTTTATGGCCCGCGGGCTAAACCGGTCCTCCAAAGTTCTGATCCGGCTTCAGTCCATGTTAAATATCTCCAAATTATACTGAATTTTTCTTGTTTGCTGGTTTAATTCTGGGTTACTAGACCCATTTGGTCCTATTTTAGCCCGGGTTTAAATCTGCTAGAGCTTGTTTGGATCTGCTTCAGACCTGGTTTAATGCTGAGTTATTCCAGGTTCAGATCTGGTTAGTCTAATCGTTGATTGATTCTGGTTCAGTGCTGTTTTGTACATTTTGTAGATTAATTAAAAAAAAGGTACATGTGTTTTTATAATTACTGAATTTGGGATAGTGCTGTGGATAGTTGGTGCAACCTCAAATTTGGTCAAATGCAGTAACGTATTGTGCAACTACTTATTGTCCCAGAGATCATGGCCCTGCTGTTTAGTATTACTATAACTCAGTAGTTTGTGGCTCAGTCAGTTAGCTCTCACGTTCTCTGGATAAACTTAAACCTGGTGTTTTTTGTCTCAGAGGCTCGGAGCGCTGGACCAGTCCAGACCTGTCAGACCGAGCCGAGGTCCCAGAGTCCAGACTCCAGAGCGGAGACTGTTCTCTGCTCATCAGAGACGTGCAGGTGACAGACGGAGGACAGTACAACGGATACATGATCCTGGAGCCGGACCAGACCAGGACCAGGACTGAGACCGGGGTCTTCATCTGCAGCGTGAAGCTTCTGGTCTACGGTGAGTCTGAGTTTAGTTCTGCTGTTTTTCCTGAGTAAAGTCTGGTTTAGGTCTTAGCTTTTGTTTAAATTTGAGTCTGTGCAAAGAAGAAAGTCTTGCTTAATACTGGTGAAGTTTTCTCCTGTTTTGAAAGTTTTTAAACTGTCAGAATCACAATTTACTGTTTATGCCTGATCTTATCAAAAGTATTACTGTCATTTTAGTCTGACTTAGTGAAACCTCCATAGAAATAAGCAGAACAGGTAGTAGGGCTGGGCAATATTGACAAACAATAATATCTCGATACATTTTTTGCACATCTCGATAACGATATTTGGACGATATTTTGTCAGTCCAACACAAACCAGTTAAAACGTCTTCAAAAATGTTACTGCACTGGCAAAAACAACAACCTTAAATATGCTAAAAGTATACATTTGGTTGAAGTTAGTCATTTTAGTCCTTATTTCAAGAACAGAAACTTTTTCTTTTTTTCTTCTCATAATTTCAAGTTAGTTTGTATTTTTCTAATTTTAAGTAAACAACATATATTCTTTTTACTTCGGCAATCTTAGTTTAAACCAATCAAAATGTACTCAAAACATGTAAAATATTACTTTTTCCTGGCACAAATTCTCTTGTTTTCCAATTTACTAATTATTTCCCAGTGTTTAATTGTCAGACCAATATCTGTCAAAGTATTTTTTTCTCTTTTTTTAAGCCCTTTGAATTACTTCACATACAAGTATATACAGTAGCATCGCTTATTTAATTTTTATAGTAAAATGTACTTTACGATATACTCAATATTACATTTTTTGCATATTTCCAACATTAAATTAACGGTATTATCTAAAATTCGATATATCGCCCACATCTAACAGGAAGTGAACGCGGTGATGAACAAGACAACTGACTGAGTGAATTAGCCAATTGGAAACTGTCCATCTTTAGTCTCTTTAAATCAAGATAAGAAAAGAACTAACTATTTAAAGTGTGTCTCCTGAAAACAAACTATTTAAAGTGTGTCTAGTGAAACCTGTCTGCCTCAGAGGCACTGCACAGTCGCCTCGTGTAGAAGCTGCAGTTTTATTAGCTTCAGATTAATGAATTTATTTTGAGATGATGGAGGAAACCCATGCACACGTTCACTTGAATTTTAAGTTTAAACCAAAGGCCTGCACTACAAAGCTGGATCAGACGCTTTAGACCTGGTTCAGACCTTTTTCAGACCTGGTTCTTTACCACTATGTTCATGTGTTTTCAGATCACAGCTCAGTGCAGACCAAACGTCCCGGTGAAGATCTGCTCCTGGATCTGTTCACGCCTCACTCCATGACTCTGGTGTTTCAGGGCAGGTTTGTAGTCCTGTTTTAGCCTGGTTTTAGCCCCCACTTTAGCCTGGTTTTGCCCTGTTTTAGCCCCGCTTTATTCCTGCTTTAAGCCCTCATTTAGCCCTGTTTTACCTCTGTTTTATTCCAGCTTTAGTCCTGCTTTAGTCTAGTATAAGTCCTGCTTTAGCCCTGTTTTAGTCCTGGCTAGTTTGTTTAGTTCTGCTTTATCCCTTTTTTAGCACTTATTTTAGCCCTGTTTTAGCGCTGTTTTAGTCCTGCTTTAGTCTAGTTTTAGTTCTGTTTTAGTCCTGCTTCAGCCCGGTTTTCTCTCTCCAGTAACGGCTCCGAGTGGCTAGGCTTGTGGCAGAGGGACTCTGTTTTAGCCCAGCTTTAGCCCTGTTTTCTCCTGTCTTAGTCCTGTTTTAGCCCTGTTTTCTCTCTCCAGTAACGACTCCGAGTGGCTGGTCCTGTGGCAGAGAAACTCTGTCTTAGCCCTATTTTAGCCTGGTTTTAGCCCAGCTTTAGCACTGTTTTAGCCTGGTTTTAGCCCTGCTTTAGCACTGTTTTAGCCTGGTTTTAGCCCCGCTTTAGCCCTGTTTTAGCCTGGTTTTAGCCCTGCTTTAGCCCTGTTTTAGCCTGGTTTTAGCCCAGCTTTAGTCCTGTTTTGTCTCTTCAGTAACGGCTCGGAGTGGCTGGTCCTGTGGCAGATTGACTCTGTTTTAGCCCAGCTTTAGCCCTGTTTTCTCCTGTTTTAGCCCAGCTTTAGCCCTGTTTTCTCTCTTCAGTAACGGCTCGAGTGGCTGGTCCTGTGGCAGAGGGACTCTGTTTTAGCCCAGCTTTAGCCCTGTTTTCTCCTGTTTTAGCCCAGCTTTAGCCCTGTTTTCTCTCTTCAGTAACGGCTCCGAGTGGCTGGTCCTGTGGCAGAGGGACTCTGTTTTAGCCCTGTTTTAGTCCTGTTTTAGTCTGGTTTTAGCCCTGCTTTAGCCCTGTTTTAGCCTGGTTTTAGCCCAGCTTTAGTCCTGTTTTTGTCTCTTCAGTAACGGCTCGGAGTGGCTGGTCCTGTGGCAGAGGGACTCTCCGGTCTCTCCTCGGGTTCACAAAGTCCCTCTGAAGGAGCAGCTCAGTCTGAAGTCCGTGTCCGAGTCCGACCAGGGGATTTACAAAGTCCTGGACCAGAAGGGCCTCACGGTCAGCTCCACTCGCCTGGCCGTGGACCCGCGTAAGAACCCCAGATGCCCTCCCACACGCTCCCCTGTCACGTTCAAACATTTCATCTGATTTTGTGTTTTCAGATGCTTCTACAGCGCTGAAGTTCTCCGTGGAGGATTATACGAGAGGTAAATCTGTTCATGAACTAAACGTCCCGTTACTGAACTGTTCTTCTGATCGTCTGTCTTGTGTTTTCAGGCGTCGGAGTGAAACTTGTGCCGTCCGCTCTGCTCATCCTGACGTCCGTCCTCACAGCGTCGCTTCTGTTCGTCTGAAACACTGAAACAGAAACCTCAAACTCAGCCAAAGCCACGTCAGAACTGCTGATTCTCAAACGTCTTTAACTCACCAAGGTAAAGTCCTTCGTGATGGAGCCAAAGAAACGCAGTGGCTCAGGAGGTAAAGCTTTGCCCTCTGACCACAGGCTTTCAGGTCTAAATCCAGAGCAAACAGCTGCATCGATGAGTCCGGCCTGTTTGAATGCAGTGAGTCTGTCCCAGGGCAGCTGTGGCCACAGACACAAAATAAATAAAACCTGAAACTGTTAAGTAATTTGAAGAAAAGCTAACCTGTTTTTTTAATTAACACATTGATATTACCAGGGTTCGTACAGTCATGGAAAACCTGAAAAAGTTTTCTTGGTTTTGTACAGAAGCTATTGCATTCAGTTGAATTAAATTAGTTTCTGTTTTAGCGTGAAAAGTTTCTGTTTTGATGTGAAGTTTCTGCTTTTATTAACAAACTGTTTTAACTGGAAGAGTTTTGTCAAAAACAAAGAGAAGATCTGCTTATTCAGCTCCCAACTTGCTTCTAGGGATGTCACGATATCAAATTTAGTGTTGCGATTATTGTATATATCTTGATTTAGCGATTCTTCTTGATTAACAACAACAAACAACTGTCTACAATGCCACTTTTTATTGAATTAGACTTTCTGAATGAAACAATCTTATGTGACAAAACATTCTGCTGCATTTGTTTAAAAAAAAATTGTATTTGAAAAAAAAAAATATGTAAAATGTGCTTCTAAAATTGTGTTTTTTCTATATTTTGAAAGGCAGACTTTTGCTAAAATGGCCACATTTACAGATGGGTTGATATGTATTTAATTTTGTATGTACAGTATATGTTTTTGCCAATATCAATCTTTGTTATTCGACTGGCAGATATTTGCAGATTTTATTCATAACAAGGCTCACAAAATCACAAATTTACTTATAGCAAGAAAATGTGTTTATCTAAAATAAAACACACCTGCAGCAATAATATATCATCTTTTTCTCTAAGATTTTCCATTCGTAGGTTCAGACGAGTTTTCTAAAACAATAATTTTTTTTTATTATTCTTTTGGTTTTACGATTACATTGCGTTTGGAATAATCACGATTATCGATTAACCTAATAATCTTGACATCCCTACTTGCTTCAGCGAAAATGTCTGACTTATTCCATTTAATTTGTATTTTACATTGGGCTTAAGTCATTGGGAGATTTAGTTATCTTTGAGTTCAATAGAGGACATAATAATAAGCTTGTTAACTTTGCTAAGACATTTCAAGTGACTGCGTTTGTTCAGACGTAAAGAGAAGTTTGACCTGCTGCACACAGACATGTTTCTCCAAGACCAGCTCAGATAATAAGATCTGCTCCATGTTCACAAGATGATGCGTCTGAAATGCATCAGGCAGAACGTGTAGAGACACAAGAAACAATCTGGAAGCTTCTTCAGATATTAGATCCTCCTGGAGAACAACTGTGTCGCAGGAATCACCTTCACTATCGCGAAAACCAGAACCCAGACCTCCACTCTTCTGTCACGTTCACGGCAGGACCTGGGTCAGGGACTTTAGACATAAAAACAGAAACTTTATACAAGAAAACAGAAACCTTTCATGTTAAAACACAAACTTTTTACATTAAACAGGAAGTTTTCCTGTTATAACCGGCACTTGTCACATTAAAACAGAAACTATTTTTATTTTAATTAATGCAATAAACTTCCGTAATACGTTGCCACATTTTTGGAAGTTTGGGAAAATTTGAAAATACAAAGCTAATATTAAACTTTTCCATCTATTTTTTCTCCTAATCTAAATAAATACATAAGAGTAAAATAAGTCACTAGAAAACTGAGGCCTACATTTACTGTGTTTTGTTCACGTCTTTAAGGGTTAAATGAATGTACACGTGAAATATATTTCTTACACTTTTGTAACTGTTTGATCCAAGTGAAGCTGAAGTGAAGCTGTTTACCGAGTTACATTTATAAACAAAAGAAAGTTTCATCAAAAACATTTTAAAAGGTCAAGCTTTATTTTGCTTCTAAATTTTCTTCTAATTGTTTTCAAACCAGTTAAAGATTATTCATTTACCAAATGAATCAATAATGGATTCTTTGTGATTAGTCCATTAACTTGTCCTGATGAAGTCTCTCCTGAGCTCTGATTGGTCCTGCACTAAAGGGGGAGGAGCTACGCCACAGTAAAGCCGTCTGTGTGGGTGAACAAGTGTCTGTTTCCACTGATGGGATTGAACCAGAAACCCTCTGGTTGGAGGGAGAACATTTTACTGTTACAGCCTGGGACCAGCTCCAAGTGTCTCTGCAGATTCTCATCATTATTAGCACTATAATAATAATAATAATACTGTTACTATAACAACGACAAAGTCTGTTTCACTGAAATAGGAAAAAGAAAAAGACTTGAATTCAGAATGTTGGATCTAAAGGAAGATTTTGATGTTAAATTATATATATTTTCCTCGTCAAAGTTTTATTTAATTTACACATTTAACACAAATTCTGCAGTTTTTAGGCTGCGTTCTGCTCGTGAACTGTTAATCACCTCGTGATGTCATTAAGTGGTAATAAACATGAAACATAAACCCTTTCAACTAGAACTGGGCGATAGGACAAAAAAGTTAAAGGTGCACTGGAGGAGAAAAGTCAACCACACAGTTGAGTGGAAACTGAAAGTTAAAAAAACACATTCTGAATGAAGATGACGGTGTTTAAGATAAGATAAAGATAAGATCTACTTTATTGTCTCCGAGGAAACTTGTCTTGTGAACAGTGAATTTTAAAACCACCACTTAATGACATCACGAGGTGGAAGGACACAGCCTAAAGACGAACAGAACGTCTGTGACACGACTTCGAGGATGTTTTTGATGAAGAAACTACATTGTGACTAAATAATAATCTAACTGTTTAATCAAAACTGTTGTAAAGATCAACACTTTGAGTTCCAGTCTTTTTAATCTCGTTCATAAATGTCTGACTTTGTGACAGAATCAGCTGGAAGAATGTGAAGATCTCAGGGTCGATAAACAGGAATCAAACTAAGAATCTTCCACACGACTTAAAATGGCTTGAATATTAAAGAGACTTATGTACAGTTTAAGTAGAGATACAGGCTAAACAAATGTCCTTTGTCGGGTTTTTTATTCTTTCAGGAACATTCTTTCATGTGGAAACTACACAATTGTCCAATCTGCTTCTAAAACATATAAATTATTGAATTCACTTCATCATAAACACTTGAACTCGACCAGGTTTTGAAGAGTTTTACTCAAGGATTTGCTCATATCTAAGTCTAAGCCGGATTTGTTTAAGTTTTAGGTCTACAAATGCGTTGATGCTCTTTGTTAATATACTGTATATCAAATTCATTTTTAAAACTATCTTTCTACATTTTGGACATTTCTAGAGTGTTTGTCTGAGTCTTAAATCTCTTCTCTCAGCTCATACGATTTGGGTTTGCGTAGTTATCTAAACAATTACCGTAATTTCTGGATTATAAGACGCTACTTTTTTCATAAGCCTTGAACACTGCGGCTTATAAGGCGATGCAGCAAAATGATAGATTCTCATAGACTTACTATTAACAAGTGCGGCCTATACATGTACTTTATCATTTTTCTTACCTAAATCTAGTGGGTGCGGCTTATATTCAGGTGCGCTCAAAAGTGCAGAAATTACAGTACTCGATTAGTAAATTAGTTCATTATTCAAATAATCTAGAAGTTGCAATTAAATGATGAATGTGTTGCAGTCCTAGTTTAGTCTTTTCAAGTACTAGTTTGTTTATTGCCTTTTTTCTATATGAAAACATATGATTTAAAACTTGTAATATATTTCTTACATTTATGTGAGTAAACCACAGCGGAAAGTTCACATCGATAGATTTAAATTTAAGATACTTTCATTGTTCACCTGCAGCTTCTTTTCTGAACTGGACCATTTAAGATTCATTATAAAGTCACTTAAATTTGTTTTAACGGAAACTGACATTGATTCATCTGTGAATCAACTTTTTGCAAGAAAATATCTATAATTTCATGACAAAAATATGCATTTTAAAACACAACTGACGGATTAACTTTTAACCTTTGCTTATTAAAGATGGAAAACACTAGGCTAATGATTCTATAGGGCTGCAACTAATGATTATTTTGGTAATCGATTAGTTGGACAATTATTCTTTCGGTAAATTGATTAGTTGTTTAGAAGGCAAAAGTCGCTACAAGTAGAGTCGTTTAAGGACGTTTTGGAGGCGTGGCTTATATTTTACAGACAACATTGTTTTTCCATCAAACACTGGAAAAAAAAACCCTCCAATGGTCTTAAATTAGATCATGAGTTCACAACATTTAACAGGCCCTTTTCACGTCGCTGCGGCTATGCTAGCTCCGAGATATCTGTGGATAGTTCCTTCTTGTCCCGTTCATTCCTTTTGGGGAATTTGCAGAGATGCGGTATATTAATTACTATTAAAAATTCAAAGCAGTGAGCGGATTTCAACTATAACCACTGGAGTGAGTCCAGAGCTTCACATACGAGGTAAATACTTCACCAGAGAAAGACTGTGTGTTTAGAAAAGTGCGTACGTTTGGTGCAATGCTAAATGCTAACAAATAAATTAGTGCAAGTATAAAGCAGACAATTTAATAAAACTACATGACATCCTCAGCCGAGTGTCTTTGTATAAAGCTAGTTCAGTTTGTAAAGTTATTTTAAAATGAATAAATAAATGAAATACAGGTAATATTAGCTTCAGAGACAAAACGGCACGTTTATAAACACATGGTGAAGTATTTACCTCGTATGTGAGCTCTGAACTCGTCTGGCTGTCACTTGTGTCCAGTTTGTGTCAATTATTTAATTAGTTTAAGGCATTTGCAAGTCTCTCGAGGAATGTATTGACCGGAACAACAAACGCTGTTTATTCACACCGGAACTAACGTGAAAAAAGCCTATTGAATTTGAGCCTTATTTTTCTGCCATAAAACATTATAAAAATGTGTTGTTTTGCTAAAAGTGGAGAAGAACAAGCATTTTCTCACTGAAATTAGCACAAAAATTCAACTTAGATGATCACATTAATATCTAGCTTAATTGGCAAATTTCATGTAGAATTTTCAGAATTATTTACTCAAATCAAGATCAAATGTTTGTAACTCATTTAAGATTGTGTTTTTCTTGTAAAAAGCAGCACATTTACACATCTTCTATGTCTTTGCTGCACAATTATCAAACTTCTTTTTTCAGTTCACGCGACTTTGGGAAACTATAAAGACCAGTTAACGATTGTTTGATCACTAAATTAGCTGACGATTAAATCAATAATTGAATAGTTGTGATAATCAATTAACGTGTTGCAGCTGTAATTCCAAGTTATTTATTGTTAGAGGCCTGATATAAACATGACAGATTAAAATGATGCTGTGTGTTCATTAAACTTCTCAGAATCAAGTCATTTTAACTCTTGTAGAGATGTTTTTTTGGTGATTAAGACTTTTGTTTTCTTTACTTTTGTGCAATAATAATAATAACAATACTATAACTTTGTCGGGTCATTTCAACTCTGAGTTTGATAAATACAGTCGTTTAAGTTTGTTTTGTTCAACAGCACTTTATTATCATAGACTCAAACACAAGGAACAATGTAGCTTTAATTATGACTGTGTTTAATGTTGAAATAAATCATCTTTACTTTGTTGTGAAAGTCAAAAAGTGTGTTTATTGATTGTTTTTGAAGTTACACATAAGAAAACAGAGCAAAGACACATTTATTTACTCATTTCACTCAAAATACAAGAGTTTAATGCAGCAGTACTTACCCAGCGTGTTTTCATCTAAACCTTGTACACATAAACTAAAGAAGAATACATTATTTTAATCAAGACATTCTTTAAAGTTACTCCTACTTATTTTTGTCTTAATACAAAAAAAAAAAAAAAGAAGTAGAGCTGGGCAAAAACATACGATTTTAGGCATTGTAAATGTTGTTTTGAAGATACACAAACATTGAATAGCAAGTTTATCATTTTGTTCTGAAACAAATGCTTCAAAAATTACCGTATGAAAAGACAAAAGAAAACAATGTATTTTTATTTTTAAACTTCTAAATTACTATAGAAAGCCAACATTTTCATTTTTACTTTCACAATTAGTCTTAACTCATTTAGTAGATAACTCAGTGTCGTCTTTGTCGTCCAAAATGTGCATTATTTTACTGGGATAAGAAGATTTGAAAGCACGTCGCAAACTTATTACGACATATTTAAAGTGTGTATGAGGTTTAAGAGATTTTCTAATTTTAGCTTCATTTAGCAGTATATAATACCTGTTGTAAATTTAAATGATGGCTTTTAAACTTTTTTGTGAAAAAAAGTTTAAAATATGTTGAAAATAACAGGAAGTAGAGCAGAGTTCTAAGCTGAGACATCACTAGAGCAGTGGTCCCCAAAGTGGGGCCCGGGGCCAAACTTGGCCCTCCAAGGGGTTACATTTGGCTCACAAACAGGTGCTGAGATTTGTTAAGAATGTCTGTTTGTTACATTTTAAGCTGAAAAGAATGTCAAAGCACATATTCTGCAAAAGCAGTTAATAAAATACAATTTTATTGTAATAAACATTTTAAATGCAACATAAAATTAGGTTTGGCCCTTGACACGCTACAAAATTTAGTCATATTGGCCCTTTGAGGAAAAATAATATTAATTTTGGCCCACTGAGAAACAGGTTGGGCACCCTGCACTAGAGAGGCAAGACATTTCACATTTTCTCAAACAGAAACACATTTTTATGACAGAGTGAGTGTGTTCTAGTGTATTTTTATGTCTTAAGTACAAAAAAGTCTGTTTTATAAGACAAGTTTTGCTCAATTAAATATTATGATATTTAACTAAATTTTAGTGTCAGGGGCACTTTAACAAATAAAAATCTTGTTTACCTGCATTTTTTTTTCTGTGTGAATAATTATTTGGCATGAATATTTGGTCAAATCATTGAGTTTTGAAACGGGACGTGTTCTTTAGTCGACCAATTTGATCAGTAAAACTTGTCTTGGCTCCAATCCATTCATATTGATAATTACACTTCAACTAACATATTTAAAGGCAACATTTTTTCTGTTGAATAACGTATCGCCAAATATTGTAATAGAGATATGCCAAAAAATTATCGAGCTCTAGAATGAAGTATATCATGTAGTACAAAAAATATATAGCTAATTAACAATAAAATTAATACTGGTGTTATAAAACTTTAAATAGGCAAGTCAAGTTTAAATATAGCTGTTAAATGTACTTTTGGAAGGACGTATTAACACATCTATGATGGAAAGATATTGTTAGATTATGGAAAAGCAGCTCAAAACTAAATATTAAGTGACTTTAGAACTAGCTTCCATTGAAAGTCTGTTCTACTTTTGTTCATTCATTACGTGAATCACATAGAAACAGTCTCACTGGCAAAGAAACAGTATATTACCATAAATCTAACTATTACTTTAATTACTCAAAATATTGAACAAATACCGGATAAGTCTGGTTTTCGTCCTGTAGATATTTGTTTGTGTAGTATTTCTGGGATTTGTTTTCATCCAGTTCACAAAAGTCCGCCATCGCGACCGGACCTCTTTGGTTCCGCTTTGTTTAAATCGAATATTTATGCAAAACATTCCTCTTTTTTATTCCAAAATAATTTCACCAATAACATATAAAATTACTTCTTACATCAACTACATGAATATGATTGGTGAATAATCTTTATTTAAACATTTCTTACGTTTCTGGCGGACTCATTTACAGCAAACCGGACTCGCTTCCTGTCTCCTCGGAGCCCAAACTCTCGCGAGAAAAGCGGGACTTCCTCTTCGCACGGAACATTGGTCCAAGATGGTGAGTTCGATTCTGCTAACGCGGTTTAGGAGCAAAATCCTTCATCATCCGCCTTTAATAACATCATCCAAAGCACTTTTACGGTTTATATTGGCCGTACATTATTTACTCTCACAAATGTCTAAATTGAGAACTTTGCGGCTGTTTAAGTCACGTAAACGGGCTTGTTGTTGAGCGACGCTGTGGCTAACTAGCGCCGGTCGCACGTTTCCCCCAAAATTTACGAATGTGCAATTATTTTTTAATATTTCATTTAACTGTGTAATTGGCAGTCTTCCTCGCTTTGTAAATATGTTTCTTAATGTAGTTATTGCTCGGTTACGTCCAAAAATGCTAAAAAGCTGTTGTTGGTGCTAATATTCTGATTATTGCAAACGATTCTGGTCCTATTTGCTGTTTTCTTAGTGTCTTGAAATATTTGGCACTTAATTTTAGTAGATTAATTAATGAGGAAGCCAGTATAGCTATGACAACTTTTAAAGCCTTAGTTTTATTAGTCAAGAGACAGATAAGTAGAAATAGTAAAGTTATTGACAGCAAGGTTTTTTTCACTACATTTATTAAAACAATACCGGCTTGTATGTGTAAGTGCTGTGTAGTTGATCTGTTCAGTTATTTAAGTGTTACTGTCTGGGTATAAATGTAACAGTTTTGTCGGGTTTGTGTTTCAGTCTCTGGTCATCCCCGAGAAGTTCCAGCACATTCTTCGTGTCCTGAACACGAACATCGATGGAAGGAGGAAAATCGCCTTCGCCATCACTGCCATTAAGGTACAAAAACTGAGCATTGAGCCTGCTGGAAGCTGCTTTTGGGGAGTGAATGAGCCACATTAATTGTAAAACACAAGCTCAAAGTAGTAGTTTGTTTGCACATGGGATTTTATTGAACAAGCTTAAATGTGTCATTGTGAATGGCTGAGTGATTGCACAAAATGTCACAAATTCTTGTCTTTATTGAGATAATGCAGCTACAACTTAGTGTGTGTGTTAGTTTGGCCAGTTTCATTTGTTTTCATGTGAAAGCTCTAAAGCTGTAGTTGATCTAAGTCATCTATTTATTCTAAAGTGCCAGTCTCCAACCTTTTTGCCAGGAGAGCCATTTTGTAGCAGAAAACTGCTAGAAGGCTAGAATTGAAAATTTAAGTAACTGTGGCACAGTTAAAAAATTCCTATGTGAAAACTTAGCCAACGTCTTTTTAGAGTGGACACAATTGGGGCACTGGTAGGTTTCTGTAGGTTTCTACACAAACTAAGTGCCACGTCCTGTTCCCCACCAAGACCCAAGATGGGATTTTGTAAAGCTAGAATCTGGAACGTATTGTGGTAGAAAATGAATTAATGAGTTTGTACATTTATAGACCCTGTTCTAAAAGTACTAGGAAACGGTGCAAAAAAAGTGTGTAACCTCCAAAATAAGTTATTATTTTTGAGTCTGTCCAAATGACAAGACACCAGCCAAAGTGACTAAAGAACACTGCTCTAGGTCACTCTGAAATTATAATGTTTAAGGGTTTCCTGCTTCTCCTTAAGAGTTGTAATTGTACATATTTTGAGTAAATAGGGTGTAAATGAAAAGTGTAATGTTTGTGTTTTCAGGGAGTTGGCAGACGTTATGCTCATGTGGTCCTGAGGAAAGCCGACATCGACCTGAACAAAAGAGCTGGAGAGCTCACTGAGGAGGAGGTGAGGAACGCTGTATTTTGATGCTTTGTATGGATGGACAAAGTCTTCATCTGTCTTCTGGATTGCTTTGACTTTACTGTGTAACTGATTGTCTGGCTGATGTGGATGTTTTAGTTTTGTGAGACTGCTCATTTTGTAGTACAACATTTGAGCAGTGAAAGACGTTTCCCGGTCATGTATAATCTCTTTGTCCATCGTTCCTGTATCAGGTGGAGCGTGTGGTGACCATCATGCAGAATCCTCGTCAGTACAAAATCCCAGACTGGTTCCTGAACAGACAGAAGGACGTGAAGGACGGAAAGTACAGCCAGGTCAGTCCAAACTGCTTCGTTACAGCAGCGTTTCACTCTTAAGTGTGTAAAAAAACTGCAGAGATTTAACTTGAAAAGACATAGAATGATCATTGTTCCAACTATAATTGAGCTGGATCAGGGCGGTTCAGCTTAAAGTGTGTGTGACAGGTTTTTACAATGTTTTAATTTTCATTTAATTTAGAAGATTAATACTTGTTTTAGTAATAAATTATACATTTGCATGAATAATGGACAAGTTTGTAAAGAGGAGTTTGAAAATATGAGAAAGTATAGCAGAGTTCTGACCTGATGACATCACATTAGGGTAAAAAGTATAGTTTCAGTTTTTATCACAAAAACTACATGCACGCCTCTCGCAACAAAGTAAAAGCTAATCAAAAAGAGGCTTGATTGTCCTCTGGACTTTTCCAGAAATATCCACGAGACTGAGCGCTGAAAGCGGCCGACTGACCCACAGAGAAACAACAAACTTGTAACTTTTACAGATTAAGCTGTATGTTACTCTTGGCTGTTATTACATGGTAGTCACTAAAAAGGTGCCAGGTTTTGGTTTTTGTCTGTTTGTTTTTGTGAAAGTCGTTCAGTTGTGAACTCAGAGCGTGGCTGCGTCACAGTGCACTGACCTCCATTTTACGATTAGGTTATTTTTCACATTGTCGATTTTTAAAGATCTGAATGAATCAAATAAATTTGATTTATCGCCCAGTCGTAGTTGCTAGGTAACTGCCTAGTGCGATGTCGTTTATGAACAGGAGGTACATTTTAAATTCCCCAAAAATTGGTATGAAATTTGTAAAATGTTTAGTCATGGCTTAAATAGAATTGTCTTCCCTTCACTTTAGTGAAATGTGTCGTTGAACTTGTTGCAGGCAGTTTAATATTCATGAAGAGCAAATTTGGACAATGTGATCACTTTAAACTTATTAGACCACACATTTTATACAGATTTAAAATGATAAATTATTTGATTATTGTCTTAAAGTTAAAGTAAAACCCCTCACAGGTCTTGTAATTTTGAGTTTTATCAAATTAAACTGAATTGGCGAAGTTAGACGTGAAGAATGATAAGGTTTTAACTAATGTTTCTCATTAGAATGTCACAGAAAGTAATTATTTTTTCTCCTGCTGCACAGTCTGGTGTTTTTCACAATTCGTTAGCCCCGGCATAATGGCCCACGGACTGTTTGATATTATAAAGATGATTTATGAGCAGAGTCTAGTGTTTATGGCTGTGAAAATGAACGAGAGCAAACTCTGGAAGCAATGTATGAGTTAATAAATTCAAAGATCTGAAGTTAATGCCTGAAAAGTCTTAGTACAGTTTTACACAAATTCTGGGGTAAAATCTGCAAAGTTCTTATTTAATATTATGCAATTCAGTTGTTAAATTGTTGTTTTAATCGGTTCTTTGTTTTTGTTTCTGTCCAAGAGTAGCTGCTTTTTAATTTAATTCACAAGTAGTAATAAAGTCTGCAGCTAGTTTTGCCTCATTTAACAGATTTACTTTTGTAACTCACTGGAACAGCCTTAAGTTTCCCAATAACTTAAGAAGACTTGAGTTTATGAAAGTCTGGAGTATTTTCTGATGCCCTGAGAAGTGAAGCAGTTAAATGAGGCTGAAACAATAGCTGCAGCAACATGAAGACTGAACAGTTAAAGTTTCTTGTGAAGTTGGGACTTTCTGTGAACATCAGCTACAAAAGCAGGATTTGTGTGTGAAACATCTGTGACTGGAGTTTGTGTTATTGAGGCACGATTAAAACAAGAATCAAACATGGCACATCGGGGTGAACCAGAAGCTTGGAGGCTCGTGGTCAGTCCGAGTGAGACTCTTTGGCTCACTCTGAAACATTTGTGCTTTCACTCACAAAAAAAACCCAATACAGTAAATATTAAGTTTTCTACTCTAAAAAATGTATGCATGTTTTTTTTATGAAATTACTAGCCAACAAAGTTTTTTATGATTATGATTGTATTCTATATATTTGACAGGGTGGTTAGGCTCACAGGCTGATTAAATCCAACCTGTTCATACTGCGCGTGCCAGTGTTCACGCTGCGCCGTGCTCGTGTTCATTCTGCGCTGTGCTTATTCACATGTGATCAGAGCAGCCACAGTTTGTGATGAGTAAATTTTGTGAGATTATGTGGCAGTTTAGGCGTTACAGCGCGGACACTCTCCTTGCTGATGGTTTAATGCTTCCTGTGCACGTGACCTGTTGATGCTGCTTTGCCCCTGTGCACTGTCGGGCGGTCTCGACTTGTGTGTGGCGCAGTGCGCTCACAGTACAGAAAGCAGCGCGCTAAAGAACAGGAGCATAGACACGGACATGGAAATGTAGCCAGATACCATGCGGCGCAGGTTCGGCGTGGAGCCAACAGGTCATGGGTCCGGTTTTATAAAACACATCCCTTCAGAACAGATAAGACCGAGAGGGCTGGAGCTCATTGATCCAGTGTGGAATTTAGAAAATAGTTGTATATGTAAATGATCAGAAATAAACAGCAAACTAAGTAATTCAAATATAAGCTTATGTGTTAAAGACCTGATGCCAAAGTTTGTCCTGGACCCATAATTTGCTGCTGTGCTTTTGTTTATACATAAATGAATCTTTAGTGTAAAAACCTGTTTTGTGTTGTAGGTTTTGGCCAACGGTCTGGACAACAAACTGAGAGAGGATCTGGAGAGGCTGAAGAAGATCCGGGCTCATCGTGGACTCAGGCACTTCTGGGGGTGAGACGCGTTTAATCTGAAACTTTTACAACTGCACTGAGCTAAAACTGAGCTAACGTGACCGGAAACAGATCACTGAACGCAAGCCCAGGGAGGTGCTAGCATCCGCAGGTCCTGTTAGTTTGCCTTGTAGGACTGGACCTGGAAAAAAAAACGCTCTTACATTAGATTGAAAGCCTGAAATTGCACCAAAAGAGTT
Source organism: Mugilogobius chulae (assembly GCA_038363315.1). Taxonomy (NCBI): domain Eukaryota; kingdom Metazoa; phylum Chordata; class Actinopteri; order Gobiiformes; family Gobiidae; genus Mugilogobius; species Mugilogobius chulae. The sequence goes on from CM076396.1 coordinate 50,122,275, forward strand.
GAGACTATGTCCCGGCAGCCAAAAAATAAGCTCTTAAGAATGTTATGAAGTCTTTAAATCAGTTTTGATCAATTTTAGCTGCACACCTCGCTAATTTTTCCACTTTTTGTTGGCGGTGCGTCGTTCCTATCGTTAGTGATGAACTGACCCTGAGCCAGGAGTCTTAGTCTCAGGAGTCGAGCGTTTCTCTTCTGATAACACTTCTAAGTATCCACATCTCAAGCCTGGCGCTCGGGCATCACCGTTGCAGACCCAGGCGGCTCGTAAGTCCTGCTGGGGCTTGGGTCTAAACATTGTGCAGCTCTGTCAGGAAATAGAAGCAGGATTTGTTACTGAAATGGATAAAAATGTGCCGTATCTTTCAGTGTCTGTGGGTCAAAATGATTTATATTTTTCATCATGTGCTGGTTTTCAATGAAACTTTATTTGGTTTTATTTGGCTTTATTTGGAGTTGTACAAGTGCTCTACATGTCACACAAAACAGTGAAAGAATAAAACAAACCAAGTACAATCTAAAACAGTCAACAAAACGCCTCATTCCTGGTGAAAAGCCAAAGGGTAAAAGTTTAAATTCAGTGAATCGACCTCTTATTTCCAGAGGCAGGTTTTGATTGATGTTTAAGTCCCAGTTCATCCTCAGAGCTTGACTAGACATCTTTGAATTGACTGATTGTCGTCGACTGAAATAATTTGATTTTAATACATACTCTGGTAGAATTGTCCAAAATGTATCTCTATAATGAAACTGGTATCGATATTCATTGAACAAGAATCAGAACTTCTTTAATCACCAGCCGCGCAGGTCAGTCACAGAGGTGTGAGGTCTGTCAGTCTGAATTATATTTCTGCCTTTATGATCACAGAGAAACGTCAGGTTAAGTTATTAAACACAAACCTCACAGTGAACACCTGCGCTGTCACGTCTTTACCTCCAAACTGTCACTTGTGCTTTTAGTCGTTATCATTTCATTTAGTTTGTCACAGTCTGAGGCCGACTCTTCAAACGGAAGAAATGCAGCTTTTTATTAAACATCAAATTTCAATTTCATTTTATTCAGATTTCCATTCGCTGTTAAAAACAGTCGGTCTTCCTGGAGTCTGTCCAACCTGCTGCCATACAATATATTCACATTTTACAAAGATCATATGAATAATTGTAGATACATAAAATATTATACACAAAACAACCCACAAAAAGACAAGACAAACACTGGACCTAGTTTATATTCACTTTCTCTACAGGTTAACTGTGTATAAATAAAAATACAACAGAAAACATGATGATGAATGTTCAGAGCTGTTCTGTGAGCAAATACCTTTTCTAAAGGGCTTTAAAATGATGATTTCTGTTTTCATTAAAGGGACTGTACTCGATTGTTTTGCAACAAGATAACTTAAAAGCAGTTTCCCCCTAGCACTGATGCCTTATTAATGTATCTAATCAGGTGGAAATTAGTCCCCAAAGTCATGTCTATGTCTAATAAAATCCTGTTTGTGTGCAGCTTTTTCTGTTTTTGTTTTTAGCATTGTGGCTAACTGTTGTTAGCATAGTGACTCACCTCGCTGTTAAAGCTGTGAAAAAACATTAAAACTCATCATGATGAACAATTCTGAAGCTCAGAATGCATTAGATACGTGAGGAAATCATGTAGCCTGAAGGAAAAAGGTTAAAATTAATTATTTCTGTTTGTTTACATTTTTAGGATTCAAAAATCAGGTACATCCCTTTAATGTGTATTCTATGTGAACATGGATCTGTACATATAGGGCTGGGTATTGCCAAGAGCCTTCCGATACAATATGTATCCCGATACAGAAGTCACGATACGATACGTGTTCTGATACACGTATATGCTGATATAATTTCCTCAATATGTCATGTATCAAGTGTGCCAATACGTATCCCGATACACCTCTTTGTAACGATACGCGTATTGCCAATGAGCTTGTCACGATATATCCCGTATCGATACACTGAGTACAGCCCTAGTGCATGACTGTTTTCTTTGTGTTTATTTGTTTTAATCAAGTTTGAAATCTTTTTAGATCATTCTCTCTCCACTGTTCCAATCTGGTCTCTCCAAATGCTTATATTTTATTATCACTTCTGAAGCCTGGTTAGGTTTAGGTGAAGTTTGAGGATTTGGAAAAGATTTGCTCACAAGGTCAAAATAGACTTTTGAGAAGAGCTGATTCAGTGTTAAAAGGGTTAGTTTGTTTGTTTTGTTTATTTTTGTTTTAAAGTTTTGTTAGTGAATAAAATGACATAAAATTAGTAATCATGAGCAACAAATCAAATTCAGGTCACTGGAAAAGTAACTGACTTATCACAGCTTCCTCACAAGTTTACACAAAAACCAGACTTGTATATCACATGCTCACTTGTCAAACATTACACACCTGACACATAAACACACCTGAGTGAGACTGACGTACCTAATAACCTGTTTAACTGTGTTTCAGCCTGCGTGTGCGCGGTCAGCACACAAAGACCACGGGCCGTCGCGGTCGCACTGTCGGAGTGTCCAAGAAGAAGTAAACTCTTCCTCTGTGTCAATAAATTTACAAAAAATGATTCTGTCTGGTTTGTCGTCTCTTCGTAATCACCGAGGTTTTTCAGTTCAGTCAAAGTGTTTTGCTCTTGATGCCGGAGATTGGTGTCACATTTATTGGCAAATTTAATATGAAATCCTTAAGTTCCAGGTGAAAGATGTTCTGCTTCTTCAGTGTATTACTTCTATTTGACATTATACATCACAGCTAGATTTGTCCACTCAATACTGTCACACTGCTGCTCTCTACTGTCAGATTCTCCTTTCACCTTCTAGGCTTTTTAATCAGAGTTCCCTTTACATGTTTGTGGGAGGAGTTTAGGGTGTGTCACTTAACTTTTTCTTAAATAGGGCTGTAGTCCTTAAAAGGAACCCTGAATATTTACATAAATAGATCCAAAATACTTCGTATATGTATACTTACTAAAAAGTAGAACTTAAAGTAAACAAATATTCGCCGTTTGACGTAAAATTGTCATGTTTACAACAACTTCCTGATTTTACGGGCGCCGCCATCTTGAGGTGATGACGCAGAATCGTGTGGCGCACTGGCGCAGTGAGCGTCAGTCGTGAGACGCACCGTTGATCTGGTTAACAGGAGCGTCAGTAGTTTTTGTAAAATGGTACAATGTGTGGCTTTTGGTTGTGATTTCGTCTCGGGAGGAAACAAGGAGAATGTTTAAGCTTTCATAACTTTCCTCGTAGTTACACGATTCGACGTCATACTACCCATAATGCACTGTGTTGTAAACAATGATGGCGTCTTCCGTGAAAATATATTTCTTAAAAGTTTAATAAAACGGTAGATTTTTCAGATTATTTTCGTGTGTATTTATATCTTTTATGATATAGAAAAAACTCGAAAACAAACATTAAAAAATTCTCGGGGTTCCTTTTAAGTCGATTATTTGGTTGATGGAATTTTAATCTGCCTAAATTTGCATTGTTTTTTGTTTGTTTTTTTAAAATAAGGTTTATGATGAACAGGTACAAAAAGTAGTGATTTAGTTGAGGATTTGGGATCGAACCTTCAGTTTAATTTCCGATTTTATACATGTGTATTTTTGCATAAACTCCATTGGATTTTTAGTATTTTCGTTTGGGTCAGATAAATAGAATAAAACAATTTGTCTTAGAAGCTTTAACCACGCCCCCTTAGTCAATTAGTCGGTTGATGAGACATGCCTCTGGTTGACTACAGCCTTATTCTAAAATGATCATGATCAGGGGCGTAGCACCAAATTCTGGGCCCCGGGTACAAAAGTTGTAATGGGCCCCTTACACATAATCTTGTTTTATCATTTCGGTTTTGTTTCCTTCTAGAATATGCATATAACAGCTTCACTCACATAAAAATGAGAATAAAATATGTGTTTAGCTTACTTTTGTTAAGCAATGAACGTGTGTACTTTTTGACACATAATGTTGCTGGATTGAGAAGTTGTGATATATTGATCATATTCAACACAAAACCCTGTGAAAATGCATATTTATTGAACGGATAATTTTGTGTCAAACTCTGGCTTTGTTCACTAAAATCTGCAAACTCTGGCTTATAATATTACAATCTCTCCATCTGTTATCTTTGTTTATATTTTGCCCAAATATTATTCTTTTTTTATGTTCAAAGTCAATTTATTACGGAGTGATGAAGCTCTTTGATATCACAAAAAATTGTCTTTAGAGGAACAATTTATTTCACGTAAGCAAAATTAAATGCTTTGTGGGGCCCTTTCCTGCCCTGGGCCCCGAGGAAACTAGTACTATTTACCCCCCCCAGTCCGACACCCTGATCATGATACTGTATATAAAGGGTAAGTTCATCAGAGCAAGGCACTGACACGGAGTTTGTTTTTCCAACTTATGCCACATAAAATCACTTTGCATTTGTGTCTATATAGGAAATGTTTCTATTGAGTGAGGTTATGTTTAGGAACGCAAGTTTATGGCTGAACGGTGTTGAGGAAACAGACGTGAAGTATAGATTTAGAACCTTGAGTCTGTCCCAACAGACGCACGAGGCCGGCTGTGCGTAAAGAAACACTGACATCTAGTGGTCGAAGACGGTTTTAGATGTTGTACTGACATCACTTTTTACAGACTCACGTATGAAGCTTCAAACACCAGAACTACATTTAAAGACATTTTTTAAATCTTTCACTGAAATGTTGATCTAAAATGGTTTTGAACAATAATGTACATTTACAAAAAAAGAAAAAATGCACAAGAGACCAGTGGTGGACCTGCAGGTTTCCTCTGCTGCAGCTTATTCTAAATATTCTCTATAATAAGACACAACTGTTATTAGTTTGATGACAGAGAAATTGTTTAAAAATCTAAAATATCTTAAGAAACCAGCAGCTGTGTGAAATAAAACAGGTCACAACTCGAGAATAGTTCTGTCAGACGTTCAGATGGTGTAGGCCTACGGGTTTATTTTCTTTCTCCCCGCATTTTTCTTCTTTTCTCTCCCATTCACTCCATTTTATCTTTCTCCCGCTTTTTTTCTTTTCTCAACCCATCCTATCGCTTCTCGCTTCCCATTTTCTGTTTTTTTCTCTTTCACTCTTTACTCCTCCCTTTGTCTTCCCTCTCTCCTGTTTCTTTTTTCTATCCTTCTCTCTCACCCTCTTTTCACTCTCTCTCTCTCTCTCTCTCTCTCTCTCTGTGGCTCTGGGCTGATTCTGTGAAGTCTGGAGCAGGTTTTGAAGTTTCTCTGACAGTTTGAATTGGAGAAGCCGACGTGAGCCCAGGAAATGACCTGAGGGAGAGAAACACAAAACAAGTCCTGCTTTAGTCCTGTTATAGTCCTGTTTTAGTCTTGTTTTAGTCTTATTTTAGTCTAGTTTTAGTCCTGTTTTAGTCCTGCTTTAGTCCTGTTTTTGTCCAGCTTTAGTCCTGTTTTTGTCCAGCTTTAGTCCTGTTTTTGTCCAGCTTTAGTCTGTTTTAGTCCTGCTTTAGTCCTGTTTTAGTCCTGCTTTAGTCCTGTTTTAGTCCTGCTTTAGTCCTGTTTTAGTCCTGCTTTAGTCCTGTTTTAGTCTTGTTTTAGTCTAGTTTTAGTCCTGTTTTAGTCTTGTTTTAGTCTTATTTTAGTCTAGTTTTAGTCCTGTTTTAGTCCTGCTTTAGTCCTGTTTTAGTCCTGCTTTAGTCCTGTTTTAGTCCTGCTTTAGTCCTGTTTTAGTCCTGCTTTAGTCCTGTTTTTGTCCAGCTTTAGTCCTGTTTTAGTCCTGCTTTAGTCTGTTTTAGTCCTGCTTTAGTCCTGTTTTAGTCCTGCTTTAGTCCTGTTTTTGTCCTGCTTTAGTCCTGTTTTAGTCCTGTTTTTGTCCTGCTTTAGTCCTGTTTTAGTCCTGCTTTAGTCCTGTTTTAGTCTTGTCTTAGTCCTGCTTTAGTCCTGTTTTAGTCCTGCTTTAGTCCTGCTTTAGTCCTGTTTTAGTCCTGCTTTAGTCCTGTTTTAGTCCTGCTTTAGTCCTGTTTTAGTCCTGCTTTAGTCCTGTTTTAGTCTTGTTTTTGTCCTGCTTTAGTCCTGTTTTTGTCCTGTTTTAGTCCTGTTTTAGTCCTGCTTTAGTCCTGCTTTAGTCCTGTTTTAGTCCTGCTTTAGTCCTGCTTTAGTCCTGTTTTAGTCCTGCTTTAGTCTTGTCTTAGTCCTGCTTTAGTCCTGTTTTAGTCCTGCTTTAGTCCTGCTTTAGTCCTGTTTTAGTCCTGCTTTAGTCCTGTTTTAGTCCTGCTTTAGTCCTGCTTTAGTCCTGTTTTAGTCCTGCTTTAGTCCTGTTTTAGTCTTGTTTTTGTCCTGCTTTAGTCCTGTTTTTGTCCTGTTTTAGTCCTGTTTTAGTCCTGCTTTAGTCCTGCTTTAGTCCTGTTTTAGTCCTGTTTTAGTCCTGCTTTAGTCCTGTTTTAGTCTTGTTTTTGTCCTGCTTTAGTCCTGTTTTGTCCTGTTTTAGTCCTGCTTTAGTCCTGGTTTAGTCCTGTCTTGTCTTAGTCCTGCTTTAGTCCTGCTTTAGTCCTGTTTTGTCCTGTTTTAGTCCTGCTTTAGTCCTGCTTTAGTCCTGTTTTAGTCCTGTTTTAGTCCTGCTTTAGTCCTGCTTTAGTCTTGTCTTAGTCCTGTTTTAGTCCTGTTTTAGTCCTGTTTTAGTCCTGCTTTAGTCCTGCTTTAGTCCTGTTTTAGACCTGCTTTAGTCCTGCTTTAGTCTGTTTTAGTCCTGCTTTAGTCCTGTTTTAGTCCTGCTTTAGTCCTGTTTTAGTCCTGCTTTAGTCCTGTTTTAGTCCTGCTTTAGTCCTGTTTTAGTCCTGCTTTAGTCCTGTTTTAGTCCTGCTTTAGTCCTGTTTTAGTCCTGCTTTAGTCCTGTTTTAGTCCTGTTTTAGTCCTGTTTTTGTCCTGCTTTAGTCCTGTTTTAGTCCTGTTTTTGTCCTGCTTTAGTCCTGCTTTAGTCCTGTTTTAGTCCTGCTTTAGTCCTGTTTTAGTCCTGCTTTAGTCCTGTTTTAGTCCTGTTTTAGTCCTGTTTTTGTCCAGCTTTAGTCCTGTTTTATTCCTGCTTTAGTCCTGGTTTAGTCCTGTCTTGTCTTAGTCCTGCTTTAGTCCTGGTTTAGTCCTGTTTTAGTCCTGCTTTAGTCCTGCTTTAGTCCTGTTTTAGTCCTGTTTTAGTCCTGCTTTAGTCCTGTTTTTAGTCCTGCTTTAGTCCTGCTTTAGTCCTGTTTTAGTCCTGCTTTAGTCCTGTTTTAGTCCTGCTTTAGTCCTGTTTTAGTCCTGCTTTAGTCCTGTTTTAGTCCTGCTTTAGTCCTGTTTTAGTCCTGCTTTAGTCCTGTTTTAGTCCTGCTTTAGTCCTGTTTTAGTCCTGCTTTAGTCCTGTTTTAGTCCTGTTTTAGTCCTGTTTTGTCCTGCTTTAGTCCTGTTTTAGTCCTGTTTTTGTCCTGCTTTAGTCCTGCTTTAGTCCTGTTTTAGTCCTGCTTTAGTCTGTTTTAGTCCTGCTTTAGTCCTGTTTTAGTCCTGTTTTAGTCCTGTTTTTGTCCAGCTTTAGTCCTGTTTTATTCCTGCTTTAGTCCTGGTTTAGTCCTGTCTTGTCTTAGTCCTGCTTTAGTCCTGCTTTAGTCTTGTTTTTGTCCTGTTTTTGTCCTGCTTTAGTCCTGTTTTTGTCCTGCTTTAGTCCTGTTTAGTCCACTCTAGTCTGCCTCGGTCTTTGTTAAGTCCTGTTTTAGCCCATTTTCAGTCCTGCTTTAGACCTGTTCTAGTCCTGTTTTATTTTGTCCTGCTTTAGTCCATTTTAGTTCCGTTTTAGTCTTTTTTTTTTTAGCCATTTTATTCTCGCTTTAGTCCTGTGTCACCCATTTTAGTCCAGTTTTTGTCCTGCTTAGTCTTAGTTTGTTTTAGTTCTACTTTAGCTCTGTTTTAGCTCCAACATAACCCGTGTCAGTATTCCAGCCTGCTTTAGCCTGCTTCGGCCTGTTTTATGGAGAGACTATGCCCTTGCAGTGACCTACAGTCCGAGTCTCCATTAAACTCACTGTACAGGCTCTTTTCAGTTTAACTCGTCCTGATAAAGAGAGATGGAGCTTATCGAGTCCGAAGCGTCTCTCCCGGGGCAGAGAGAGAGGGAAGCGGGCCAGAGGAAAAGAAAAACTGCTAAAAGTGGCGATTTACACTGCACAAAAGACATATCTGGGCCAGAGCCGGGCCGCATCCTCCTGTGGAATCACACAAAGCAGCTGTCAGCCAGAGAGAGAGAGAGAGAGGAGAAAGAGAGAAAGGATGAGAGGGGGAAGGAGAGAGGAGAGAGAGACATGGGGGTAAGGGAGAGGGGAAGGAAGAGGAGAGGGAAAGAGAAACAGGAGAGAGGGAGAGACATGGCAAGGGGAAAGAGAAAGGATGAGAGGGGAGGAAGGAAGAGAGCAGGAGAAGAGAATAGGGGAAGGAGAAAGGACAGAGAGACATAGGAGGAAGGGGAAGAGAAAGGATGAGAGGGGGAGGAAGGAAGAGAGCAGGAGAAGAGAATAGGGGAAGGAGAAAGGAGAGAGACATAGGAGGAAGGGGAAGAGAAAGGATGAGAGGGGGAGGAAGGAAGAGAGCAGGAGAAGAGAATAGGGAAGAGAAAGGAGAGAGACAGGAGGAGAGAGGGAAGGAGAAACAAGAGAGGGGAAGGAGAGAAAGATGTGGGGAATGGGAAAGAGGAGGAGAGAGAGACATGGGGAAGGAGAGAGCATGAAGAGAGGGAAGAGAGAGATGGGGGAGACATGGGGAGAAGAGTTAGAGAAAGGAAGGAGAAAGAGCAGGATGAGAGGAAGAGTGGGAGGAGAGGGGAGGAGAGAGATGCCGGAAGTAAAGCGTTAGAGAGGGGGAGACACGAGAAGAAGGAATAGTGAAAGGAACAGAAGGAAGCGGAGAGAGCAGGAAAAGAGGAAGGAGAGAGCGTGCAGGAGGGGAAAAGCAAGGTGGATGAGAGCGGAAAGAAATAGGAGGAGGAGGAGGGGAAGGAAGGAGAAAGGGGGGAGAGATAGAGGAAGGGAAGGAAGGAGAGACAGGAGAGGGGGAAGGAGAGAGCGAGGCGGCGGAAGAGAAAGAGTGAGATGGCCAGAAGGAAGAGTGAGAGGAAGGGAGAGAGGAGGGGAAGGAGAGAGCATGCAGGAGAAGGGATAAATGAGTAAGGAGGATTAGAGGGAAAAGAGGGAGAGTGAAAGAAGAGACATGGGAAGGGAAAGGAGGCAAAGAAGAGGAAAGGAGAAAGACAGGAGAAGAGAAGAGGAGAAAGAAAAAGCTGGAGGACGAGTGGGGAAGGAGAGGAGAAAGAAGAGGGAGAGACATGGGGAAGAGAAAGACTGAAAAGGGTATAAGAAGGGAAGGGGTAAGAAAAAGAGAGAAAGAAAAGGATGGAGAGTTGAAAAGGAACAGTGGAATAGACAGTGGATCTAAAACCGCAAATTGAAACAGGTCTATTTACTAACAAAGCAGCAGATGTTAAATTACTCTTTTTATGAGAATCAGACCAGTGGGCGGGGCTAGGTGGTGGGTGAAAACGCTGCAGGACAATACAACAACATTACTCAAACCTGCAGGAATCAATCCAAATACAACTGTGAGTAAACTAATGATGAGAGACACTGTTGGAACACGGAGAAAATTAAGAAAAATAGATGTTTTCCTGCTGCTTATTAGATTCTGAATGAAGTTAACCAACACTTCCTCATCTCTATAGCATTAGCTCTGCGTTAGCTTCGTTTAGCGCGTCATTTTGTCAGAACAGAAGCTTCAGACGTTAATGACGCAAACTGCATTTTCAGCGAGAGAATCTGAGAAACGATAATAAAGACACAGCCAATCCGTTTCAATTCAAGTCCACTCGCCAGATCTCATTACGTCGCGGTTTAATTAGAATAAATGTTGAAACAGTGGGCTTCCTCTCGCGTCTTCATTTATAACAGTTAGGCTTGTGTCGGGGCTCATTACGACGCGAGCCTCTTCCTGCGCCTCACCGACCACACATTTGGTTCTTATTGATGGCCCGTTGTTTCTTTGGGTTTTCTCCAGAATCTAAACGATAATTACGCCGACTCTTTCTTTTGTCCGGTTGTGTGTTCACCGTGAAGGCGGACATCTTGTTTCCTTCTGTCAAAGTGGATGTTTCTGGTTTTTGTTCAACATTGAAAGACAAGAGTGAGATTAAAGGATGTACAAGACACTTTTACTGTGTATTTCAGCAGTAGTTTCTTCACAGTTGACGGTTGTATTTGGCAGAGGTGGGAGACTCGAGTCACATGACTTGACTCGAGTCGCACATTTCATGACTTGAGACTTGACTTGTGACTCTTTACTTGACATGACTTGTGTATGACTTGACAAACATAAACCACAGTTTACGCGCTCACGTTCTTGCGCTTCTCTGCGTTGAGCCTAACAGACTCCAGATGTGCGGGAGCAGTGCTGCTGCTGCACCCTTTTCTCTCCCTCGCGCTCATAAACAGTCTACAGAGGATCGCTGCAGTTTGCGCAGATTGCACGAAGAAGAGAGCCAGTAATCATGGAGATATGACCCGTTAAAAGTCTTCAAACCGAGAGTAACGCTGACACCTCAATAAATATGCGCACGGCGCTCGATCAGCGGCGATGCGCGAACTTTTTCATTTCACAGTTTTTGTACTTTTGCAGACTTATTACAGAGTGGGGGGCATGGATTTTTTTTTCCATCCCAAGGGGGCGTGACAAAAAAATGTTTGAAAAGCACTGCTTTAGCTGTATTTTTTGACATTGCAAAAATATTTATCCTCATCCAGAATGTCCCAATGTATGCTTTTAACCTTCTATTTTTACAAAATTGTGTAGTTGACTTACCTCCAGAAATTTACTCTGAGTAAAAAAAAACATTCCTGTGACTAATTTTGTGATGGCACATTTCTGGAAAAAATGCACAGAATGCAAAAAGTTTCATTTTAAAATGCACCAAAGCCGTTTAGTTGAATAGCCATTAAAATTTGGCTTAAAAAATGTAATGACTTGCCATGACTTGATGCCAAGCTGATGACTTGACTTGACTTACTTGACCCTGATGACACGCTGACTTGGACTTGCTTGTGACTAGGACGTGATGACTTGTGACTTACTTGTGACTTGCACTAAGTGACTTACTCCCACCTTTGATATTTGGATTGATTCATGTTTGAATAATCCTGTATTGTCCTGCAGCCAGGGGCGTAGCACCAAATTCTGGGCCCCAGGTACAAACTTTGTTGATGGGCCACTAATACATAATCTCGAGATTTAATTATTTCTCATTTTTCTATTAATTTATGTTATATTTCCTTCTAGAATACTATTAAATGCTTTACAATGCAACTTTCAAGATTTTTTATCGCCTTAACAGATGACAAAACAAGACATTTATGTGTTTTTTTTGTCTGTGTCAAAACTATTGGATTGGAACCATCGCATTCACTCGAATAAAGATACTCTTTTACCTTTAGGATAACTTGTTTTAAGCAATAAACCTGCCTAAATTTAGCCAAAAAACATGCTTTGAAAGTCCTTGTGACATTTCTGATATAATGTTACTGGATTAAGAAGTAATGTTTTGACAATATTTGAGTGAATATGCACATTTGAACTTATCTTTCTGTGTCAAACTTGGCTATATTTGTTCACTGATATCTGCAAACTCTTGCTTATAATATTATGATTTCTAGCTTTTATATTTGTGAATAATTTGGCTAATTCATATTCTTCTTTGTTCAGCAATTTTTAGAGGAACAATTTTATCTTATAAGCATAAATGGCCAGCTTTTGGGGGCCCTTTCCTGCGTTGGGCCCAGGGGAAAGTAGTACCATTTACCCCCCCAGTCCAACACCCCTGCCTGCAGCCGAAGCTCCAGTGCTCAGAAAAGTCTTTATCAACTACCACTTATCCCTTTTGGGCCATTTTTGTTAAAACGCTGACTTAATTCATCTACAATTTAAAGGGAAACTGTTTCTGAACCTCTGGAGCACAAACAATTGGCTGGATTCTTTGTGAAACTGAGGCTCTGTAGTTTAGCCTCTGATGTCTGATTAACTCTAGTTTTAAGTGAGAAGAAGCTCTGGACAAAAGAACATCAGGTTTTAAAGTCCGCCTAAAATGTATTTGGTAAATGTAAGAATCAGTACAGCTGGTGTCACAGCTTTGGACAGAATGACACCAGATTTGGTATATTTTGGGTTTTGACAATTCCTCTTCAAAAGCTGAAGCTATTTGGATCATTCTCTAAAAGTGGGACTATAAAGTGTGACATCCAGGCTGAAAATTCAAACTGCAGCAATTGTTTTATTTTTAGGTTAATTTCCATCTTTGAGAAGTGAACTGACAGGATCTATAATGGTCAAGAAAGATGCACAACTAGTTTTTCCAATATAGCCATTTCAATTTCAATTGTTCTCAATGCAGCATAATTCCACATGTAACATGGACACCAACTGGACACCAACTGGACACCACTTGGAACACATGTTTTAACTGAGAGAGTTGCTATAAACTAAATAAAATGTTGATTTTTAGATATTATCTCTAAATACACACATTAGTGGCGTTTATCCGCTGCAAGGTTCCTGAGCGTTGAAAAGTCTTCAGTTGCTGATAAAACTGATCAGGTCCGCGTGTAACTTATATGGACGCCAACAGTTACTTCGGATTCCCAGGAATTTTCCAACATTATTCTTCATTTGATTGTGTTTCAATGCAGTATTTTATCGAGTTTACATGCGGTAATTACATCATGTTTATTGCTGGATAAAAATGTCAGTTATTTTTTTGAAAAACAGGTGTTAAAAAAAGTTCCATCTGATCTTGGGCTGCAATTTTTTAAAATCTTTTAGAGGCACATTAGTAGTATATATTGCATAAAAAATTAAAACAAAATTATTATTATTTACTTAATGAAAACTGTCAAATAACCAATGGGCAAAACGGCCCACTTTCAGAGAATGACCCATTTTCATATAAAATATAGATTTAGGGACCTGTATTAACTTAAAAAAGTTTAGGCGGAGCTCATTAAAAAATCCTATTAGAGTTTTGAGGTGTTTTTTTATTTGTAAGTTTAGAGTAAACACTGATTCTGTTCCACCTCAGAATGATTGATTTGACTGTAATAAGAAGGTTTACATTTGATTTTTATCTATAAAATGTCAGGGAGTTTGAGAGTTGATTTTTATTAAATAGTAGGCAAAAATGAACTAATTAAGAAAAGTGGGAAGGCCCGTCCACCTTATAAGGGTTACCTATACTGTACATTTCTCTTTGCACCAGAACACACTAGCGCCTGTTTGAAATGGGAAACCAGGACCTTGTCATAATAATAATAATATTATTATGCATTTATTTAAAGGCACCTTTCTTGACACTCAAAGCCACCCTACAGTACATTGCAAATGAAAAGCACAAAACAGTTAAACACACCAGCAAAACAATAATAAAGATCCACAATGAATGACAATAGGCTCTTTTAAACAAATAAGTTTTGAGACTTGTTCACAGTGAGTGAAGGGTGAAGCGTGAGACTGACAGGTGGATCGGTGCAGCTCGTCAGTGATGAGGCCTCCCTGGTGAGGTGTTCATGTCCCTCCTGGATGAGACCTCGAGGATCACTCATAGACATTAAATTAGTAAACGCGCAATCAGCATCTCTGCTCTGTTACTACAACACGAACAGCAACGCCATAATCCTCCGGTAGAGGTGATGACGCACAATCAACTGAACTCAATGGCAGAAGTGTCACTTTTATGGACAAAACAAGCTTAAACAAGCGATTCCAGCAAAACATGATAAAAATGGACTGATTTGTGTCTTATGAAGCTTTTTTAAACAACTTTGGCGATGTAGATTATATTTCTCAAACTACTATATTCTTAGACTGGAAATGCTCCATCAGTTGTCGATGCGGATCCACAGATGAGTGAAGCTTTGTTTGTTGTTATTTATGTAGTTTGTCTGCTTTTCTCACTAGTAACATGTAAAAGAGACGTTTGTGTCACTAGAGTCTTAAAAGATGCATAAGTTTACTAGCCGTTAGCAGTTTTATACACAATTTTAATCTACAATAAAATACTAAAAGGTTTGTAAACTCAACAATAACTTGTACAAGGCTCTGACCTTTGCTAGATGTGGTCAGTAGGTTTGTACAGCTGACTCTCTCTGGATCTTTCATAACTTGTGTTTTTTGCGGGCTAATGCTAACGGCTAGAGGAAAACAAACAGGAGAACGCTCTGGACTAGCTTAAATCTTACCGGACTAGCTCAGATGCTAAGTGTTCGATAGCATCAGCGTCGGACTGCGCGTCTACTATTATATGTCTATGGGATCACCCAGGACACTTCGGAGAGACTCTTGACTGGCCTTAAAACGCCTCGGAGATTCTCCCAGAAGATCTGAGTGAGTAACTGAGTCTCCTGCTCAGACTGCTGCCTCTGTGACCAAAATCTAGATAATGCTGAAATAAAATAATAATATTACTTGTCTGCCAGTAGACTGACCTCTGGAGCGACTGGGGATGGGTTTACTATCCAGACTTTATATTAGATCCATGGTAATGTTTCTGAATCACGATATGAATGAGTCAGTACAAAGTCACTGAGCAGAGTTTGAAGTAATGAAGATGTTTGGGGACGAGGCTTAAGACACACGTCATGTCTTTAAATCCCTTTATTTCAGCTGATTAAACATATTTCTGAAAAACAAACAATGTAACTGTCTCCTGGAGCTGAAAGTCTAAAGAGGCACATTTTGTCCCGTTACAGCAGTAGCACCTCTCTCTTTCTACATTTGTCTGAATCATTATTTTGAGTCCAAACGAGCTTCAGTTTAATGACCCTCTCAGTGTAATTACAGAGGATTAACCCCTCGTGAACCTGCTGCTTCTTTGTGCGGCTAAAACTCGTCTTTTCAACACTTCTGCTCATATTTACGCTTCTTTTTCCTGTAGGATTATTATGTGTCTGTGCTCTGGTCATAATCTGTAATTATTCAGTCTAATTAAGCGTCACAGTGACCTGGCACAGACTCGTTTGGATAAAGGATAATGAGCTGTCACTTTACTGTTTAAATGATTGTTTACATAATCCTGCTGTAGATTAGGGCTTTATCACTTTCCTCACTTCAGAATGAAACCATTACACTGATTTTGACAGATAAATTGAATTGAATTCCTTACACTACAAAATAAATAAGAAATTGCTAAAGGCTTAAGGAAATAGTTGGCTTATATTCTAAGGCTCGCTTTCCACACCGAGCAGCCTTTAGGTCCGGAATTTTAGGACTTTCCAGTCTTGGTATTGGTCCAAAGTCATAGATGTGACGATCCCAGATCAACACCACTGGCTGTCTCAGATAACTTTTGCCTGTGACTAACAGTGCTCACTTTCAAGCGTGACAGTTCGGTTACGGAATTGAAATTGCGAAACTTCCTAAGACAAAGCCAAT
Organism: Mugilogobius chulae; assembly: GCA_038363315.1. NCBI lineage: Eukaryota > Metazoa > Chordata > Actinopteri > Gobiiformes > Gobiidae > Mugilogobius > Mugilogobius chulae. The sequence goes on from CM076396.1 coordinate 50,137,756, forward strand.
GAAAGAGACTTAAGAATACAGACACAAGCGAGGAACGTGAAAATGAATGGACAACTAAAACACGTAGGAGACAAAGTGAGAGACTCAGCCTCAAAACTACAGTGTCCCTCGCTCTATCGCGGTTCACTTTTCGCGGCTTCGCATATTTTTTAGTGCAATTTTGCATTTTTTTTTACAGTGCTACGGTCCTATAGACGTGCACTGTAAGCTGCTTTTCTCTCAAACTCACTGTTTGGACCGTATCACATCGCAGCATTCACAGACAACAGCACAGAAGCTCTTTTATAAAACTTTAGACAGTTTGGATCATGCAGGGGAAGCTGACCTGACGCTCGGACGTTTCTCCAGGTGAGAATTGACTCTTTGAGCTCGTAGTTACCATGATAAGTTTGTTCAGCTGGAACCTCATTTGTGTAGTTCAGAGATGTGCTTTGAGGGAGCGTGTTGTGACTTCACTAGAGTCCAGATGTGTTTGAGGAGCGTGTTGTGACTTCACTAGAGTCCAGATGTGTTTGAGGAGCGTGTTGTGACTTCACTAGAGTCCCAGATGTGTTTGAGGAGCGTGTATGTTGTGACTTCACTAGAGTCCAGATGTGTTTGAGGAGCGTGTTGTTGACTTCACTAGAGTCCGGATGTGTTTTGAGGAGCGTGTTGTGACTTCACTAGAATCCAGATGTGTTTGAAGGAGCGTGTTGTGACTTCACTAGAGTCTGGATGTGTTTGAGGAGCGTGTTGTGACTTCGCTAGAGTCCAGATGTGTTTGAGGAGCGTGTTGTGACCTTCACTAGAGTCCAGATGTGTATTTGAAGGGAGCGTGTTGTGACTTCACTAGAGTCCAGATGTGTTTGAGGAGCGTGTTGTGACTTCACCTAGAGTCCAGATGTGTTTGAGGAGCGTGTTGTGACTTCACTAGAGTCCAGATGTGTTTGAGGAGCGTGTTGTGACTTCACTAGAGTCCAGATGTGTTTGAGGAGCGTGTTGTGACTTCACTAGAGTCCAGATGTGTGTGAGGAGAGTGTTGTGACTTCACTAGAGTCCAGATGTGTTTGAGGAGCGTGTTGTGACTTCACTAGAGTCCAGATGTGTTTGAGGAGCGTGTTGTGACTTCACTAGAGTCCAGATGTGTTTGAGGAGCGTGTTGTGACTTCACTAGAGTCCGGATGTGTTTCGTGTCGGCTCTGGAGTCCGTGTGATCCGTGGCTCTGCGGTCGGCTGTGGAGTGCAGCGGGACGGCAACGTGTCAAAAGCAAAGCAGGCCAACGCGCACAGCACCGTCTCTCTTTAAACGTCATAAAAACGACTCTGATGTTGTATCTCGCGGTGAAAAAATGAAGGTCACTACTTCGCCGGTTTTGTCATTCACGTGTTAATCTTGGAACCTTAATCCCCGCGATAAACGAAGGACTACTGTAGGTAAAGTCAAGTTTTTATGCAACCTGAAGAAATACGCAGCTCTCCTTTCATCCAGTTCAGAACTGAACAAAACACCAGAACACAGCTGCTGCTCGAGCCAATAAAACATTTCTTTGTACGGCCTTTAACCACAAAAGACACCAACAATCAGCACTACATCTGATCTCAGAGCTCAAAGCCACTGAAGCAGAGAAAGTTTTGTCACAACTAAACATGTAACATTTGAAAACAGGAACAAAACGAGCTTGTGCCAAACATGGACTTGTATCAGAACATTACAGTTGTGCACTAAAGACCATTTTCTTTTACCTTGTCTATGTCGTTTGTGCACATTAACAAACCCTTGTTGAAGACGCAGAGGATGAACTGCTAAAGGAAACATTGTGCTTACATTAGCTCCCCCAAACAAAGTTGTTGTTTTCTCCTTCTTTTTCATATTACTGAGCTGCAAGTTCACGAGGCGCGCTGCCGTCACTGTGAAAGATCATCACAGAACGTCTGAATGTCCGACTTTCTGGAGGCAGTGTGAAACCAAACTCTGACACCCAGACTATAATAATAGAACACTATTAAAGATTCTACGTCTGGAACTTGGTGCTGTTTTTTCAGTGTGAATCAGCCCTAACATTTAAACACTGATTACATTTATTTTTTGACACATTCAAAGTCTATTATGTTCAAGCTTTCATCTTGCGTTTGTGACAGTAACTTAGGGCGGTTAATACGACGAGTTTTCACAAAACCCAAGACGTCTCTATGTCAGACTGGCTTCTCTTTTACATGACAACGAGCTGCGTGTTCATTGAATGGGTGTTTCTCTGGATACGATTCAAGAGGTAGTTTCTGAGGCTGGTTCAGTGGATGCACCGCAGTGTAAACAGAAAAAACAGTTGTCAGTGAGGATGATTACGTCACTGATTTGTGCGAGCAGAAGCCGCTAGAAGAAAACTGCCCAAGTCACCAAAAATATATCTTTAAAAAACCAAAGTACTTTTCATTCTCTCAAAGTCTCATCAACAGTTTTCAGTGTTTATTCCATGTGTATAGCAGAGAAGACACAAACAAATCTTCTAAAGCCTCTCTGTGCTGCAGATTTGATTAGTCCATTGAAATTCTTGTGTTCAGAAGAAAAGTTTGAAGAGCTCCACAACAAGTATTATTTCACCGTGAACGCGCAGAACAGATGTCCAAGTGTCTGCGCCCGGTAAAAGCAAGCTGTCGTCCCCATGTTTGTGTCCAACTGTAGGCAATCTTCTTTTTTCCCCGTACACTTGTCCTTAGTCCTCCCTGTGTTCAGGCGATCTGTTTCCCTGCATTCTGGTCCTTTTTGCTTCATTTGCCATTTTATTGATCTGTATAAGTTGTAAACCTGTCAGTGCTGTGTTATTATAGGCTGTGTGGGGTCACGGTAAGGTCATCTAGAGTGGCCTCAGGGCTCTTGTAGAATTACGTCACCTCCTGGCGCGGCAGAAGAACTACTGCACTTTCGGTCTATCTTTGTTTCCATGTAAAGGAAGATCAGCTCACCACAACACCAGATAAACTACGAGCACAAAACGCTACGACTGTGACAGTTTTCTGGGGAACGCCTGTAAATTATTGTGTTTTATCACAGCGAAAAAAAGGTTTAATTCTAGTAAATGGTACCGTTTGGAGTTGCTTGTGGATACTGGATGTAAAACATATTTGTAGTTCAGTTCTTAAGTTGTGCAAATGAGGATGTTGAACTGTTGCAGACTAAAAACACTTCTTTACAACACTTTTCTGACAGTTTAACTGATGTAGCGGCGCCTTTAAACGGAGCAGACAGAAGCTGTTGTAGCTCAGTCCCTGTTGTGAGATTTTTACTCAAAAGCTCTTCACTGTGAACTGAACAGATGGAAAGATAAACCACACAAACACGAGGAAGTGTGGAGCAGATGGAGCAGCAGACGAGACTGAAACAGAACCGCGCTGATGCTGTAGGGGGCGCTGTCTCATTATGCCTTTCTCCACAGTAGCATCTCAACAAGAAACTGTCAGAAAATCATGTTTTATAAAGGCAGAGGACACACTTTCCTTTGGGGACCACCAAAGTTGTACTTTAATTTCGAGTGCAGCAGCAAAGCCCCAGAAAGCTCATGAACATAAAGTATAAGTAAACATTGAATAGAAAAAGACCAGGGTGAGTAACCAGTCATCGCTGCATCCAAACAAGTCAATACACTGGCCTTCGCTTTGGCTTTCATTGATAATAAACAGAACGATTCGCTCGATGCTCATGGGAGACAGTAGAATATATCTGCAGGAGTTCAACCGTGAGCCAACAGTCATAATAGAAACTGTGTTTGTGTTTATTTTCTACAAAACTGCAGTGTAAGCTCTGAGACAGCACCACGGTCACGCTTCTGACTGCAGCTGCTTTCACACGAGAGAGAGAGAGAGAAAAAGCATATTTACTTATGAAGAAGAAGAGGCCCTTCTCCCGCTGCGTCTTGAGAGCATCTGGCTGCAGACCTCCATGAGGAGGACCCTCACGTGATTTACCTACATCCAGAGGACCCTAAAGCCCGGATGTTCACTTTTATTATGTTTACTATACCATGGTACATCAAGGTTAAGAGGCGCTAAGTGCTTAAAACATTATTAGTGGCCGACTATAACGTTAAAAAATTAAAGAGGAGCCAGTTGATTTTGTCGCTGTGCAAACCATAGTTAACAAACCAACAGTCTCACTAGATGGCCAAACCAACACATCTCACTTTTACACGACACAAAAACGATTACTTTACAGCTGTTTTTAGTACTTATGTTACGTCGTGCATTTAGCACGATATGAAAAAAGAGTAAAAATGATACGAGATTTCACAGCGTCAGATTGACAAGTTTTGGTCTTGTCCACGTGGAGACGTTTTCTTCAGGTGAAACGGGTAAGTTCAGGCATAAAGTTACTAAAATGTGTAAGATTAGGTCTGGGCTTGGGGCAGGTTAAGATTAGAATCAGGATTTCATTAATATTCGTAAATAAAACGTCTTAACAACCACCACTGAAATGAATGGTGACGCATACTATAATTTACGCAAACGCTGTGAACTCGTGCTAATCATACCTCAATTTACATATTGTGTAATGTCGTGGTAAGTGTACGCTTTCTGGTGAGATTGGGTTCAACAAAACACGGTACAGACGCTGGAGGGACCAGTGAGCCGGTTAGACCGGTGGCTGAATGGTAGTGCGGTGGTTCACAATATAAAGTTCTCACGATCAACCCTCAAGTCTACAATGAGAAAGTGCTAGAGGACAAGTACACTGGTTGCCATGGTAATGAGTATTTTACTGTTGCCAAATGGGCTAAATGTTTATATTTTTAATTTTAACCTTTACCCAAACCTTTTTCTAACCTAACCCATTACCGTTTCTTAAACTTACCCATTATAAACTTATCACCGGCCTGACAGGTAGCATACCAGCCTGTTCTCATGGATAAGCGTGTCATCCAACGCTATGTAAACAGTGTGTATATGAACACTACTTCATTTTATGTGTGTGTATTTGACGTGTTTCTGTCTGTTCATTTCAATGGTGAATTTAAGTGTTATTATTATGAAAACTAACACAATCCTAATCCTAACCTTAGCTAAGAGCTAAACTTACCCATTTTGTAACTTCAGACTTAAATTTCGCCGTTAATCTTGAAAAACCTTGTGTTTGTCGTCAATCACTAGGGTGTCCAGACTAAAAAAATGAGCGTCTAATTGCATGCAAAACAGGCCGTCGTTGTGACCGCAATTTGTCACGGCGTGCTATTTTACGCATATGAGAACACTTGTTTACCAAGACTGCCCAAGACCTGTTTTGTAAATATATAAAACTTTTGTGTCTTTATTGTTAGTTCATCACATTCATGCCTCGTGCAAGTTATTGGTTGTCAAAAAACTATACTTGATCCAGCAAAAGGATAAAGTCTTGTCTGGCTGCAGAAGCATCTCATAATGAAGTTTGTTTTGCTTTACTTCGGTCCTCTCGGTGGAGGAGCCTCTGATGGACGTCTGCAGCTACCTGTGGATAAGTTCTTCTCGTTCTGTTCATTCCTCATGTTGGGTTTGCCGAGATGCGCCAAAATTAATATTTAAAAAACTAAAAGGAGAGACTAGATCAACACTGGCAGCGAGTTCAGAGCTTCACATACGAGGTAAACACTAAATACATAGGCTTAATTTTGGCACTATGCTACATACTAACAAGTAAATTAGCGTAAATATAAGGCAGATAAATTGATAAAATTTCATGACACCCTAGGCAGAGTTATTTTCACATTAATAAATTAATTAAATACAGGTTAGCACAAGCTTCAGAGACATAACGACACATTTTATAAACACATGGGTTTTCCCTGGGGAAGTATTTACCTCGTATGTGAAGCTCTGAACCTGCTGCACATGATTTTCCGCCTGTAACTCGTTGTCTGCTTTGTGTCAATTAAAAATGTAATTAGTCTACGGCAGTTGAGCGAGCCTCCCGATGAATTGACCGGAAACAACTATCAGCCGGTGTATCAGACCGGAACTAGCCCAGCCGCAGCGTGAACTGTGTGTTTAGATTAGAGCAGAGGTGGGACATTATTTATTTTGAGCTTTAGCGTTAGCATTGACAGACAGAGAAGTGTTTTCCTGGTTTGTAAAGTCTGTTGAGAAAAACACTTCTGAATCACTGCTCACTGAACAGGAAGTGAACGTGCCGGTTTCTTTTCTGAATACAAACAGGTTCTGCAGAGACTGAATGAACGACAAACGCAGGCAGAGGTGTAAAAACAGACAGATGTTTGTGTTTTAGGACCAGATGTAGAACCAGGACAGTTTAACTCGTCGTTAATGAGACGAAACGATCAGCTGTGTTCAAGGACAGACGAATGATTAAAGTGAACTCTTCTCATTCCAGACCAGTCTCTATGAAATATTTGCCACGTTCACAAGTTTTTTAAATTCTGAATTATTTTGAGCAGTTTGGAATTAAAATATTTTCTTTCAAGTGTGTTTAAAAAGAGACATGATGGTGTCTAAATGCTAACAGGAACAGGAAATGGTTGTATGTACAGAAGTTAGCTATTTTGAACAAAAACAAGCAAAATGAAGTTCCGTGCACACAGTCAATTCATCGAGCTCCGCCCCCTTAGTTACTGTTGCTACGCTCGTCAAACACGCTAGAGCGGCATGACAGACAAAAGTACACCGGTTCGTGTAAAGGTAAGATCTTCGCTGTTTTTGATACGTTTAGCTGAGAGTGAAGCCGTGGTAGGCAGGACCTATTTACCTAGTAACGGTTGCTAGCAGTGTTGCCAGATGGAAATGTTGAATTATTGTACCAGAGCCTCAAAATTATCGTATTTTGCTCAAAATTATCGTACACATCCAAATTGTGTTCTATTTCGAGCCAGGGCAATTTGTAGAATAAATAAAGACCTCTTTAGACAATTAAATTGATTTTAAACATGTTTCGCTCAGCTGGGAGGGTGAAAACATTTAATCATTGCTGTTTAATGCATTGCACACAGTAAGCTTTCTCCTCTTCACAGCCCAAAATAATATTATTAGAACGCAGTCATACTGTATTATAGGTAAAACAAAGCATTGATTCACTCACTCTTTCCCTTGTTCGATGTCTCCATGATTGTTCATGTGGCGTAGTTGTGTGTTTACATTTGGTCTCACCACATTGGGGCAGACCATAGACTGTATATATATATAAACCAACATCAGCAGCATTGTTCTACTTTGGATTTCTAGAAAACTAGCTTAGCTTTTAGTTTCACAAGTAATAAAGCAAAAACATCAAACACCTGATGAGTCTGTGTATTACAAAGACCAAACATTTACTTTTCACTCTCTAACTTGGTTTTAATGTTAAATTTAGAAACACACACACACGTTTATTTAAAAAATTTATTGTAAAACAGAGTGATGTCTGAATCTGGCAGCGATGTCCGCTAAAGCAGGAGAGCAGGCCGAGCGAGCGTGAGTCCACTGAAGAGAAGGTCCACAGGAGAAGACACAGGACCAGGCCGTCCACAGGAGAAGACACAGGACCAGGCCGTCCACAGGAGAAGACACAAGACCAGAGAGGCGCCAGCAAATTAGATATAACCTGGAAATACACAAATTAGAAAAGTTTTCTGTCAGAGTATTCACAAACTTGCAGGGAGCTTTGGTTGGTGGAACAAGCCTTACAGACATAAAATTAATCATTGTAAATTGCTTGTGAAGAGAAAGAAAGTTTTTCTCAATGATTTTGACTTACAATTCCATTCTAAATGACAATTTGCAAAATGGATCACACAAAAACTTTAATCGAGCTTCAGTTGTCTAAATAACTATACAATTTATTTATTAAGCTAAACAAATAAAATCACCTCAAGCCTAGTGAAGCTTTTTTCTCAAAACAGAAAAAAAATAATAATGACTATCAAAATTTTCAATGTTTTGTTCAGTATGCACTTTACAAATATGAACTTACATCTGGAGATGATTTACTATAAAAGTATCTCCATTAAAAAAAAAAAAAAAAGATATGTACATTCAAGCAATCTTCACATTTTGCTAAACAATCATGTTTTCTCATCATTTTGTTGTTTGATTTTGCAGCTTATAAATTGTCTTTTGCTGTGATGTTTGTCTAGATTTTGAGATGTTGAGCTAAAATTCCTCCTGAGAACAGATGTGTAGTGTTAGAGAAACTAGCTACATTCAATGAACATGTGGTAAAGAATATATTAACATATGTTTGAGCAAAGAGTTAAAACCACTAAGAAATGTTCCAAAGAATCTGACCACCTCAGTTTCTGCCCAGAGAAATGTTTGAAACAAATGATCAAACCACAATAAGTGATTGAGGAAAAATAAACACATGATTTAAATATACAAATACTATACTAGTATCTTACATTTTGACCCAAAATATTAATTGTTTCTTTAACCATGAAAAATAAACATAAATGTTTTTTGAGTTTCTTAAGTGTGTAAAGCTAGCATTTGATAAAATTCACTCATACCTAAGCCCAAGCCAGATTTCAAGTTTATTCACACAAACTAAACATGGATGTGAAATTATTTACCCATGTCCACACTACAGTACGGCACTTATAATTTGTGAATGTAGAATAAGATCTCTTATTTATCATATTTTAAAAATAGTCTGCAACAGACGATGTGTGACAAATCAGAAAGGAGTCTGGGTGTTTCACAAGCTGGATTGTAGGTAAATGTTTATTACCTGGTGAACAATGAGAAGGTCTGTTGCTCCAGGTCTGCAGTCTACAGCAGCAGAGGAGTCAGTCTACAGCAGCAGAAGAGTCAGAGAAGGCCAGGTCCAGGTGTAACTGTGTTGAGTTCCACTGACTTCATCCCTGGGTCTGAAATGCAAGAACATCCCATATTATACATAAAATACTCATCATGCTGCTCTAATTCTATTCATGTATTTGCCAGGTTTCTTTTCACTTTTGCATAACTTCCCTTGTCAGAACATTCACAAAAGTAAACTGTTAGAAATAATTAAAACTCACATTTGCAAACATACTGAAAATGTATCAGATTTGCAGTGATTCTTTAACTACTATCTACACACAGACACATCTTAAATCAAATAAAGACAATTTAATATGTGCTCAACAACTTGTACTGTTGATGTTGATGTGTCTATGGGTTTAAAATGATAAACATACTGGAGCAGCTGTGATGTAACATTTATCATGTCACTAGAATGAATTAAGTTACTTGTTAGCATGTTGGAAAAGCAGATTGAGTTTTGGAAAAGGTCACAACAGAACCAACTAACTTCCCCTAATTATTTTAGTTAGTTAGTAAAGCATATTTAGTTTTACTCACGTGTGTAGTTTCTTGAGAAGACAAGTGCAGGTGGTGAATGTGAATCCATTAAACAGCAGGCTGCTCCATTAACTAACATTGACCCCTTAAAACTCATCTTAAACTTGTCAGAACACNAATTTTTCTGAATGGTTCAAAGCAAATAAATTGTCATAAATGTAGGCAAGTCAAATTTCATGATATTTGCTGGAAACAAAAAATATAATACTGATTCTGTAAAAATCTACATCAATCATGAAAATATAGCAAAAGCCTCAGTGACATGTTTTTTGGGAGTCTGGATTGACGACAAGTTGGGTTGGAAGGAACATGTTGAACATGTATGCAAAAAGGTAACAAAATCTATTGGCATCATCAGTAAAATAAGGCATATGGTGCATCGCAAGTGTGTAGTAACTTTATATTACAGTTTAATCTATCCCTATTTAACATACTGTAATATTGCTTGGGGTAGCACATTCAGTACTTATCTTAACAAAATTTACATTCTACAGAAAAAAATTGTAAGAATTATAACAAATTCTAAATCGGATGCTTCGAGTGCACCTTTATTTTTTGAATTAAATTTACTAAATATTTTTGATATTAATAAATTTCTAACCTGTACATTTGTATTCAGGGCACTTTACGATTCAAATTGGCCTTCTTATATAAAGACGTATTTTAATTATAATTTTCACTTCCATAACTATTCAACACGACAGGCTACTAAGCTGCATATACCCTTACATAAGAGAAGTCGTGAGCAGTTTTTTATTCGCTATCATGGAGCTAAATTATGGAATACTCATTCTCACATTTTAGAAAGCTCCATGTCATTATCACTATTTAAAACCAGACTAAGAATAAATTGAGAGCTCAATATTTTCCTTGATTTGTATGGCCTTACACTGACATTTTTAGATGCAAATTTTAAAAAATTGTTTTACAAATTGTTTGTGTTTTTATTCTGTGTTATTATACGTTTATTTTTTGGGAGCGGTGCCTTTAAAAGCCTTTTGGCTTCAACCACTCCCATGCATATCTGCTAATTTTTTACATTATGTGTTTTGTTAAAATTATTATTATTATTGTTTCATTGTTGCAAAGAAATGTATATCGTTTTAATTCTTCTCTAAGTGCTAAATAAATAAATAAATAAATAAATAAATAAATAAATAAGTTCACGAGGCGCGCTGCCGTCACTGTGAAAGATCATCACAGAACGTCTGAATGTCCGGACTTTCTGGAGGCAGTGTGAAACCAAACTCTGACACCCAGACTATAATAATAGAACACTATTAAAGATTCTACGTCTGGAACTTGGTGCTGTTTTTTCCAGTGTGAATCAGCCCTAACATTTAAACACTGATTACATTTATTTTTTGACACATTCAAAGTCTATTATGTTCAAGCTTTCATCTTGCGTTTGTGACAGTAACTTAGGGGCGGTTAATACGACGAGTTTTCACAAAACCCAAGACGTCTCTATGTCAGACTGGCTTCTCTTTTACATGACAACGAGCTGCGTGTTCATTGAATGGGTGTTTCTCTGGATACGATTCAAGAGGTAGTTTCTGAGGCTGGTTCAGTGGATGCACCGCAGTGTAAACAGAAAAAACAGTTGTCAGTGAGGATGATTACGTCACTGATTTGTGCGAGCAGAAGCCGCTAGAAGAAAACTGCCCAAGTCACCAAAAATATATCTTTAAAAACCAAAGTACTTTTCATTCTCTCAAAGTCTCATCAACAGTTTTCAGTGTTTATTCATGTGTATAGCAGAGAAGACACAAAACAAATCTTCTAAAGCCTCTCTGTGTGCTGCAGATTTGATTAGTCCATTGAAATTCTTGTGTTCAGAAGAAAAGTTTGAAGAGCTCCACAACAAGTATTATTTCACCGTGAACGCGCAGAACAGATGTCCAAGTGTCTGCGCCCGGTAAAAGCAAGCTGTCGTCCCCATGTTTGTGTCCAACTGTAGGCAATCTTCTTTTTTCCCCGTACACTTGTCCTTAGTCCTCCCGTGTTCGTTTCAGGCGATCTGTTTCCCTGCATTCTGGTCCTTTTTGCTTCATTTGCCATTTTATTGATCTGTATAAGTTGTAAACCTGTCAGTGCTGTGTTATTATAGGCTGTGTGGGGTCACGGTAAGGTCATCTAGAGTGGCCTCAGGGCTCTTGTAGAATTACGTCACCTCCTGGCGCGGCAGAAGAACTACTGCACTTTCGGTCTATCTTTGTTTCCATGTAAAGGAAGATCAGCTCACCACAACACCAGATAAACTACGAGCACAAAACGCTACGACTGTGACAGTTTTCTGGGGAACGCCTGTAAATTATTGTGTTTTATCACAGCGAAAAAAAGGTTTAATTCTAGTAAATGGTACCGTTTGGAGTTGCTTGTGGATACTGGATGTAAAACATATTTGTAGTTCAGTTCTTAAGTTGTGCAAATGAGGATGTTGAACTGTTGCAGACTAAAAAGAACACTTCTTTACAACACTTTTCTGACAGTTTAAACTGATGTAGCGGCGCCTTTAAACGGAGCAGACAGAAGCTGTTGTAGCTCAGTCCCTGTTGTGAGATTTTTACTCAAAAGCTCTTCACTGTGAACTGAACAGATGGAAAGATAAACCACACAAACACGAGGAAGTGTGGAGCAGATGGAGCAGCAGACGAGACTGAAACAGAACCGCGCTGATGCTGTAGGGGGCGCTGTCTCATTATGCCTTTCTCCACAGTAGCATCTCAACAAGAAACTGTCAGAAAATCATGTTTTATAAAGGCAGAGGACACACTTTCCTTTGGGACCACCAAAGTTGTACTTTAATTTCGAGGCAGCAGCAATGCCCAGAAAAGCTCATGAACATAAAGTATAAGTAAACATTGAATAGAAAAAGACCAGGGTGAGTAACCAGTCATCGCTGCATCCAAACAAGTCAATACACTGGCCTTCCCACTTCGCTTTGCTTCATTGATAATAACAGAACGATTCGCTCGATGCTCATGGGAGACAGTAGAATATATCTGCAGGAGTTCAACCGTGAGCCAACAGTCATAATAGAAACTGTGTTTGTGTTTATTTTCTACAAAACTGCAGTGTAAGGCTCTGAGACAGCACCACGGTCACGCTTCTGACTGCAGCTGCTTTCACACGAGAGAGAGAGAGAGAAAAAGCATATTTACTTATGAAGAAGAAGAGGCCCTTCTCCCGCTGCGTCTTGAGAGGCATCTGGCTGCAGACCTCCATGAGGAGGACCCTCACGTGATTTACCTACATCCAGAGGACCTAAAGCCCGGATGTTCACTTTTATTATGTTTACTATACCATGGTACATCAAGGTAAGAGGCGCTAAGTGCTTAAAACATTATTAGTGGCCGACTATAACGTTAAAAAATTAAAGAGGAGCCAGTTGATTTTGTCGCTGTGCGTTAACAAACCATAGCTGTTATACTTCCATGTACCAAACCAACACAGTCTCACTAGATGGCGTACTTTTACCACGACACAAAAACGACTTTACAGCTGTTTTTAGTACTTATGTTACGCCGTGCATTTAGCACGATATGAAAAAAGAGTAAAAATGATACGAGATTTCACAGCGTCAGAATTGGACAAGTTTTGGTCTTGTCCACGTGGAGACGTTTTCTTCAGGTGAAACGGGTAAGTTCAGGCATAAAGTTACTAAAATGTGTAAGATTAGGTCTGGGGCTTGGGGCAGGTTAAGATTAGAATCAGGATTTCATTAATATTCGTAAATAAGAACACGTCTTAACAAACACCACTGAAATGAATGGGGACTCTGACGCATACTATAATACGCAGGACGCCGTGAACTCGTGCTAATCATACCTAATTTACATATTGTGTAATGTCGTGGTAAGTGTACGCTTTCTGGTGAGATTGGGTTCAACAAACACGGTACAAGACGCTGGAGGGACCAGTGAGCCGGTTAGACCGGTGACTGAGTGGGTAGTGCGGTGGTTCACAATATAAAGTTCTCACGATCAACCCCTCAAGTCTACAATGATAAGTGCTAGAGGACAAGTACACTGGTTGCCATGGTAATGAGTATTTTACTGTTGCCAAATGGGCCTAAACGTTCATATTTTTAATCTTAACCTTTACCCAAACCTTTTTCCTAACCTTACCCATTACCTTTTTTTTAAAATTACCCGTTCTAAACTTATCACCGTCCCTCCGGCCTGTAGTAGCATTTACCAAGACTGCCAAGGCCTGTTTTGTAATATAAATAAAAAGTTTTGTGTCTTTATTGTTAGTTCATCACATTCATGCCTCGTGCAAGTTATTGGTTGTCATAAAAACTATACTTGATCCAGCAAAAGGATAAAAGTCTTGTCTGGCTGTAGTTTGAAGCATCTCATAATGAAGTTTGTTTTGCTTTACTTACGGTCCTCTCGGTGGAGGAGCCTCCTGATGGACGTCTGCAGCTACCTGTGGATAAGTTCTTCTCGTTCATTCATTCCTCATGTTGGGTTTGCCGAGATGCGCCAAAATTAATATTTAAAAAACTAAAAGGAGAGACTAGATCAACACTGGCAGCGAGTTCAGAGCTTCACATACGAGGTAAACACTAAATACATAGGCTTAATTTTGGCACTATGCTACATACTAACAAGTAAATTAGCGTAAATATAAGGCAGATAAATTGATAAAATTTCATGACACCCTAGGCAGAGTTATTTTCACATTAATAAATTAATTAAATACAGGTTAGCACAAGCTTCAGAGACATAACGACACATTTTATAAACACATGGGTTTTCCCTGGGGAAGTATTTACCTCGTATGTGAAGCTCTGAACCTGCTGCACATGATTTTCCGCCTGTAACTCGTTGTCTGCTTTGTGTCAATTAAAAATGTAATTAGTCTACGGCAGTTGAGCGAGCCTCCCGATGAATTGACCGGAAACAACTATCAGCCGGTGTATCAGACCGGAACTAGCCCAGCCGCAGCGTGAACTGTGTGTTTAGATTAGAGCAGAGGTGGGACATTATTTATTTTGAGCTTTAGCGTTAGCATTGACAGACAGAGAAGTGTTTTCCTGGTTTGTAAAGTCTGTTGAGAAAAACACTTCTGAATCACTGCTCACTGAACAGGAAGTGAACGTGCCGGTTTCTTTTCTGAATACAAACAGGTTCTGCAGAGACTGAATGAACGACAAACGCAGGCAGAGGTGTAAAAACAGACAGATGTTTGTGTTTTAGGACCAGATGTAGAACCAGGACAGTTTAACTCGTCGTTAATGAGACGAAACGATCAGCTGTGTTCAAGGACAGACGAATGATTAAAGTGAACTCTTCTCATTCCAGACCAGTCTCTATGAAATATTTGCCACGTTCACAAGTTTTTTAAATTCTGAATTATTTTGAGCAGTTTGGAATTAAAATATTTTCTTTCAAGTGTGTTTAAAAAGAGACATGATGGTGTCTAAATGCTAACAGGAACAGGAAATGTCGTATGTACAAGTTAGCTATTTTGAACAAAACAAGCAAAATGAAGTTCCGTGCACAGAGTCAATTCATCGAGCTCCGCCCCCTTAGTTACTGTTGCTACGCTCGTCAAACACGCTAGAGCGGCATGACAGACAAAAGTACACCGGTTCGTGTAAAGGTAAGATCTTCGCTGTTTTTGATACGTTTAGCTGAGAGTGAAGCCGTGGTAGGCAGGACCTATTTACCTAGTAACGGTTGCTAGCAGTGTTGCCAGATGGGAAATGTTGAATATTGTACCAGAGCCTCAAAATTATCGTATTTTGCTCAAAATTATCGTACACATCCAAATTGTGTTCTATTTCGAGCCAGGGCAATTTGTAGAATAAATAAAGACCTCTTTAGACAATTAAATTGATTTTTAAACATGTTTCGCTCAGCTGGGAGGGTGAAAACATTTAATCATTGCTGTTTAATGCATTGCACACAGTAAGCTTTCTCCTCTTCACAGCCCAAAATAATATTATTAGAACGCAGTCATACTGTATTATAGGTAAAACAAAGCATTGATTCACTCACTCTTTCCCTTGTTCGATGTCTCCATGATTGTTCATGTGGCGTAGTTGTGTGTTTACATTTGGTCTCACCACATTGGGGCAGACCATAGACTGTATATATATATAAACCAACATCAGCAGCATTGTTCTACTTTGGATTTCTAGAAAACTAGCTTAGCTTTTAGTTTCACAGTAATAAGCAAAACATCAAACACCTGATGAGTCTGTGTATTACAAAGACCAAACATTTACTTTTCACTCTCTAACTTGGTTTTAATGTTAAATTTAGAAACACACACACACGTTTATTTAAAAATTTATTGTAAAACAGAGTGATGTCTGAATCTGGCAGCGATGTCCGCTAAAGCAGGAGAGCAGGCCGAGCGAGCGTGAGTCCACTGAAGAGAAGGTCCACAGGAGAAGACACAGGACCAGGCCGTCCACAGGAGAAGACACAGGACCAGGCCGTCCACAGGAGAAGACACAAGACCAGAGAGGCGCCAGCAAATTAGATATAACCTGGAAATACACAAATTAGAAAAGTTTTCTGTCAGAGTATTCACAAACTTGCAGGGAGCTTTGGTTGGTGGAACAAGCCTTACAGACATAAAAATTAATCATTGTAAATTGCTTGTGAAGAGGAAAGAAAGTTTTTTCTCAATGATTTTGACTTACAATTCCATTCTAAATGACATTTGCAAAATGGATCACACAAAACTTTAATCGAGCTTCAGTTGTCTAAATAACTATACAATTTATTTATTAAGCTAAACAAATAAAATCACCTCAAGCCTAGTGAAGCTTTTTTCTCAAAACAGAAAAAATAATAATAATGACTATCAAAATTTTCAAATGTTTTGTTCAGTATGCACTTTACAAATATGAACTTACATCTGGAGATGATTTACTATAAAAGTATCTCCATTAAAAAAAAAAAAAAAAGATATGTACATTCAAGCAATCTTCACATTTTGCTAAACAATCATGTTTTCTCATCATTTTGTTGTTTGATTTTGCAGCTTATAAATTGTCTTTTGCTGTGATGTTTGTCTAGATTTTGAGATGTTGAGCTAAAATTCCTCCTGAGAACAGATGTGTAGTGTTAGAGAAACTAGCTACATTCAATGAACATGTGGTAAAGAATATATTAACATATGTTTGAGCAAAGAGTTAAAACCACTAAGAAATGTTCCAAAGAATCTGACCACCTCAGTTTCTGCCCAGAGAAATGTTTGAAACAAATGATCAAACCACAATAAGTGATTGAGGAAAAATAAACACATGATTTAAATATACAAATACTATACTAGTATCTTACATTTTGACCCAAAATATTAATTGTTTCTTTAACCATGAAAAATAAACATAAATGTTTTTTGAGTTTCTTAAGTGTGTAAAGCTAGCATTTGATAAAATTCACTCATACCTAAGCCCAAGCCAGATTTCAAGTTTATTCACACAAACTAAACATGGATGTGAAATTATTTACCCATGTCCACACTACAGTACGGCACTTATAATTTGTGAATGTAGAATAAGATCTCTTATTTATCATATTTTAAAATAGTCTGCAACAGACGATGTGTGACAAATCAGAAAGGAGTCTGGGTGTTTCACAAGCTGGATTGTAGATAAATGTTTATTACCTGGTGAACAATGAGAAGGTCTGTTGCTCCAGGTCTGCAGTCTACAGCAGCAGAGGAGTCAGTCTACAGCAGCAGAAGAGTCAGAGAAGGCCAGGTCCAGGTGTAACTGTGTTGAGTTCCACTGACTTCATCCTGGGTCTGAAATGCAAGAACATCCCATATTATACATAAAATACTCATCATGCTGCTCTAATTCTATTCATGTATTTGCCAGGTTTCTTTTCACTTTTGCATAACTTCCCTTGTCAGAACATTCACAAAAGTAAACTGTTAGAAATAATTAAAACTCACATTTGCAAACATACTGAAAATGTATCAGATTTGCAGTGATTCTTTAACTACTATCTACACACAGACACATCTTAAATCAAATAAAGACAATTTAATATGTGCTCAACAACTTGTACTGTTGATGTTGATGTGTCTATGGGTTTAAAATGATAAACAATACTGGAGCAGCTGTGATGTAACATTTATCATGTCACTAGAATGAATTAAGTTACTTGTTAGCATGTTGGAAAAGCAGATTGAGTTTTGGAAAAGGTCACAACAGAACCAACTAACTTCCCCTAATTATTTTAGTTAGTTAGTAAAGCATATTTAGTTTTACTCACGTGTGTAGTTTCTTGAGAGAAGACAAGTGCAGGTGGTGAATGTGAATCCATTAAACAGCAGGCTGCTCCATTAACTAACATTGACCCCTTAAAACTCATCTTAAACTTGTCAGAACACGACTAAACTAAAATAAACACACCATTAACAACTCTTTAAAAATGTATACATCCATGTTTGTCTTGAATATTCTGAAGAAGGAGCAGAAGCAGCAGCAGCAGTAGTGAATCCAGCTTGTTTCCATCGGAGCTAGCTCACGGCTAGCTGCTACTAGCCGACGTTAGCTACGCAGCTGCAGCTAACGAGAGCGGCGCGGAACGAATGCGCCGAGGTCCGCGGGCAGATGTCAATCAAACGGTTCCCGGGCACCTGATTGGTCAGTTCTTTTGATCAATAAAATTAATATCTCGATTTACGGACAAAATAGCGAAATAAACACACCCAGATCATGTAGTGCTCTTTAGTACAAACGTTTTAAGGCTAAGATGACACACCTCACTGCAGTAGCTACAGAGAAATAATGCCGTTTTTTCAATGGTAGAGATACAGAGAACTAAGAAGGTGGAGCCGAAACGCGCCCATGGCTACTTCCTATTTGGAACGCGGGAGCCAAAGCGTTAGCTCAGTCCACTGATTATACAGTCTATGGGGCAGACGCAGATGTGCAGCCGTGAGGAACTATTGGTGCTGTTGACCAATAATATCACAGAACACCGCCAAGGCGCCCGCAGTGTTTGCTGATCCTGGATCAGATTTTCTGTCTTTTAGGTGAGCTCAAGTTAGTTAAAACGAAGAAAACACCTGGTGCTTCGAAATTATTGTACATTTACATAGAGTTTTACATTCATTCAATCATTCATTTTCTACCGCTTAATCCCGTTAGGGGTCGCGGGTGACTGGAGCCTATCCCAGTGACTTTGGGCCTTAGGCGGGGAACACCCTGGACAGTGGCCAACTCGTCGCAGAGTTAGACAGACATCCATTCACTCTCTCATTCATTCACTAAGGGAAATTTACAGTGATGCCCAATTAACCTAAACATGCATGTTTTTGGAGGTGGGAGGAAACCGGAGTACCCGGAGAAAACCCACGGTGACACGGGGAGAACATGCAAACTCCACCCAGAGAGATCGTGAGATGTTGATATGGTACGACCCGGGAGTCGAACCCACGACCTCCTTATTGGGAAGCCAGAGCTCTAACCACTTGGCTACCGTGCACCCCAAGAGTTTTACAGTGACTTAGAATTATTGATCGTATATCGTACAGGGGGTGAAATTATCGTACAAAAACAATAATTATCGTACGTCTGGCAACACTGGTTGCTAGGGCTCAGCGAAAGGTCTATTCTGCTGCAAAAAGTGAAGGTCATTTAACCCTTTAAGCGCCAAAGAAACAACTCTGCACCAAGTCGTACCAGGATCAGTCTTTAGTCTCCAGGTTCTATGTTTCTGATAAATCTCAGTATCGTAGAAGTTCCAGACTCAACTCTCTACCAGCTGTTGTATAAAATAATACAGAGAGAAATCAGTTTGGATTCTCCGGGTTTCAAGTCTGTATGTGTATGTGTATGTATGTGATTGTTTTTCCAATAAAAACTCTGGCGCTTCATTAGTTTTAGGCACTTAAAACGACACAGCTCAAATCCTGTAATGCTCCACAGACTTACAGACCTCTGCACACACCTCCCATGATCCTTCGCTCTATCTGCACACTTCCCATGATGCCTTGCAGCCGTGTCTCATTAGTGAATGGAGCTGTGTAAATAAAAGGCAGTGACAGCGTCTGTTTGCACTCGTCACTCCAGAGACATAAATCTACATCTACAGCTCTCCTTCTCTATCTCTTTTACCCTTATCTCTCTCTCTCTCCCTCCCCATCTCTCTCACTCTCTCTCTCCTTCCCCCATCTCTCTGACTCTCTCTCTCTCTCCCCCTTCCCCTTTATTTCTCTTCCCCTCTTTTTCTGTCCTCTTCTCTCTTTCACGCTCTTGCTTTCCCTCTCCTTTTCTCTCTATTTCATCCCTTTTTCTTTGTCTCCTCTCTCTCTTCCTCTCCCCTTTCTCTCTCTCCCTTTCATTCTCCCTGTCTGTCTCCTCTCTCTCTCCCTCCATCCATCTCTCCTTTCTTTCTTTTTCTCCCTCATTCTATATTCTTTCCTCTCCATCTTTTTCCTCTTTTACCTCCCTCTCCTCTCCCTCTTTCTCCTCCCTTGCACTTTACTCTCTCTCTCTCCTTCCTCTCTTGCTCTCTCTCCCTCCTTCTCTCTCTTTCTTTGCTCTTTTTCTCTCTCCTCCCACTCTTTCTGTCTCTCCTTCTTTTTCTGTCTCCTCTCTCTCCTTTTCTCTCACTCTCTTTTTCCTTCTCTCTCTGTTTCTCTTTCTCCTTCCCCTCTTTCTCTCTCCTTCCTCTTTTTACTCTCTCTTTCATTCTTTCTTCACCCTCTTCTCTCTCTCCTCCCCACTTTTTCGCTCTCCAATTGTCTCTCTCCCCCTCTCTCTCTTCCTCTTGCTCCTCTCTCTTTCTCTTTTTCCTTCTCTCTCCCTTTCTCTCCTCCTTCTCTCTTTCTTTCTCTTTTCTCTCTCCTCCTCTTTTTTCTCTTCTCTCTCTCCCCTCTCATTCTCCCCTCTCTTTTTATTCCATCCCCTCTCTCATTCTTTCTCTTTCCTTCTCTCTCTCTTCCCTCTCTTTCTCTCTCGTTTTCCTTTCCCCCTCCCTCTCTTTTTCTCTCTCTCTCTCTCTCTCTCCCTCATGCTCCCTACTCTCTCTCTCTCTCTGTGTCCTCCCTCTCTCTTTCTTTTTCCTCTCTCTCTCTTTCTCTCTCTCCTTTCTCTCCCTCATGCTCCCTTCTCTCTCTCTCTTCTGTCCTCCTCTGTCTTTCTCCTCTTCCTCTCTCTCTCCTTTCTCTCCTCATGCTCCCTACTCTCTCCCTCTCTCTCTCTTTCTTTCTCCTCTCTCTCCCTCTCTCTCTCTCTCTCTCTCTCTAGCTCACTCTCCCCTTCTCTCTCTCTCTGTGTCCTCTGCTGTCAGTCTTGTCTTCATATATTTCTTCTTCTTCATTACAGCAGCAGCAGCTCCATGGGTCACGTCACATCTCCACAGTCTCTCTCTCTCCTCTCGGTGTCTCTCTTCATCCACAAAGTTACACACTGTTGCTTTAAAAAACACACATGACCATATTTTTAGTTTTTTTATGGAGCATTTTTCCTTGTTTTGTGTGACAGCGGGCAGAGTTGACAGGTTGTGTTCACATATATAATGTTACAAACGGAAATCAATTTGTGAGATTACATTTCATGACAAAACACAGTTCATAGAAAATACCGGCTCTTGCCCACCATCCGGACTCATAAAGTTTTCTGTTAATTAAACTCATTATTTTCTCCCCCCTTTCATTCTTGCACACTCACTTCATGCACTCTCCTCTTTCTCTCTCTAGCTGTGTCTCTCTTGTACACTCTTTTGTGTCTCTTCTTTTTTCTCTTCTCTCTCTTTCCTCTTTTCCTCCTTCTCTCCCTCTCTTCTCTCTCCCTCCTCTCTCTCTTGCTCTCAATCTCTCTCTCCTATCTTCCTCCTTCTCTCTCTCCTGTCTCCTCTTCTTTCTTTCTTTCTCTCCTCTTTCACATTTCTCTCCGTCCTTCTCTTCTTCTTTCTCTTTCTCTCTCTCTTCCTCTTTTCTCCTCTCTCTTCCTTCTCTCTCTCTCCTCCCTTTCTTCTCCCTCCCTCCTTCTCTCTCACCTCTCTTCCCTCTCTCTCTTTCTCTCTCTCTCTTCTATCTTCCTCCTTTGCATTGTTCCCTGTTTCTATTGTTCTATTGTTCTCTGCTTCCTCTCCATTGTACTCAGCTTCTTTTCCTTTGAACAATAGAAACAGGGAACAATGCAAAGGAAGCTAGGGCTTACCAAACCAGTTTTAGGAACAGGTTTGGTGGGTTTAGACCCTCCTAGGGGGAGGGCTTATCTTAGTATAAATACAGCCAGTCTCAGTCTACTTCCATCAGATTGAAAATGACTTTCGGATGAGAGTCGAAACGTCTTGATCTTCGGAAACACTGTCCAGATGACTACTTTGAAGACTTCTACTATGGATCACTCCTGGATGAATGAGGGACTACACCGTCATCTAATTTTAGTGACTTAAAATTACACACCAATTTGAAATTCTGAAAAAATACATGTGTTCTTGAGGTAATGACTAAATGTACTTGTTCTACTTTATTTAAGACAGTCAAACATGTTAAAATCACAATAAATACTGCAAATGAATCAATTATAAACTTATTTATTTACTGAGGAGGCTGGTGTTTCTGCTGCTGCAATTAAAGTCAAGCAGAGATTGTTAAGAATCTGGAAATTGAAAGACAAAAAAAGCAGAAAACTGAACTTTGAAAAGTGACTGATAATAATAATAATGTGAGATTTCCCTGGAAACAGCTGCTTCGCTTTGTCTTCACTGCTTTTTCTCGTCGCCAACTCCACATCTGTGATTAAAAATAATGATAAGTTGTGGTGATGAAGCCCCTTTGACACTCGTGGGCCAATCAGAACGCGTCCTCCGGTCTCCGTGGAAACTGTCACTGTGAAAAACCTGCTCTGATGATTTTAGTTTGATGAAGAGAAAGATCGGGGACAGCGCTGCCAGAGGAAATGTTTTACTTCTGATTGTGATTAATGACAGAAGCAAACGACCTGTCGGTGTCACAACTGCAGCCGGAGGCAAAGAAAGACAGAACAGAGAACTTTGAGGTTTATCAACATCAGGAATCATGTTTTCAAGTTACAAACGCAGAAGACTAAACTAGTGCAAATGTAGAGTCGAAGTACATCTTGAACTGAACAATCAGGCAACACTAGAATGACATTAACTTAAGCTACACTAATGCTGTGTTCAGACCAGACAGCGTTTTTGCGTCCAATGCAGCAGAAGCAAATTTTGACAAAGAATATTTATGCAGCTGACATCCAAAAAGTCTTCTAAATGACAGATAAGTACACTTCACATCGCGCTTTTTGCAAAAGGCTTTGTTTTGCACGTCATGTTGGGAAAAAGAGGCTTTGTAGCATTTAATAAACGTACAGAGGGATTTTTTGTTTCTCAGCATGTGCGTCCTGCCAGCCCAATCTCACAAGAAAGCGTACATTTACCACGACATAACGCAACATGTAAATTGCGTATGATTAGCATGAGTTTACGGCTCTTTTGTGTAATTATAGTACGCGTCACAGTCCTAGTTCATTTCAATGGTGGTTGTTAAGATGTGTTCTTATTTATGAAAATTTACTAAATCCTGATTCTAATCTTAACCTGCCCCAAGCCCCAGACCTAATCTTACCCATTTAACTTTATGTAGTAACTTTATGCCTGAACTTACCCGTTTCATCTGAAGAAAACGTCTCCACGTAGCTGCAACCAAAACTCGTGGCATTTTTACGCTTTTTCATATCGTGCTATATGTACGCCTTCTTGTTAGACTGTGTTGGTCCTGCATAAAGAGCCGCCACTCATAGACACAAACAGTAGAAACAAGTTGAAAAAGCTCCTTTGTCAGTGAGTTCAGGCGTGGGAAGTTCTGCCTAACTCTGGCGTGTGATGATACCAGAGTTCAGCGCAGGTTTGAGCGTCCAGAACCTACATTTCTCTGGAAGCCTCGAAACGCTAACCTGGCTCACGCCAGATGGATCTGTGTTGAACTCCTATCTGAGTTCTCACTATATCCATCTGGGACTTGACTCACTGAAAGCGTTTAAGAAAAGGCGGGGCGTTTAGTGAAATACTTCTAGCTGATTGGGTGTGGGGCCGACCTTATTTGAGCTAGCCAATCACAGCAACAACTTATAATGGTGTATCCAATGTCCGTGTGGGATAGAACAAGTACATGTCACACATACTGCTCGTCTTTCAAAAAGAAATTACTCCGTATTTCTGCTGAAACCGCATCAAAAGCAGCAGAAACACAAACATCCACGGAAGCCACCGTCTTTGTTTAGCTTGAATCAGACTCGGCTGCGGCACCGGGGAGCTAACGGCCCGTGTTAGCCCGCCCTGCTACAATGTGATTGGGCCTCAAAACCACACTGCTGTGATGTGAGTGGGCCGAACCACGGCCGTTTCGGACTCTCAAACCAATCGAGCCGGACGAAGGCCAGATGGTTTATCTCGTGTTTGTGAATTCACAAATACCGCGAGATAAACCATCTGGCTGGCCAGGTTATGGAAACGCGGCTTTACAGTGACTTCTGCAAAAATGCTGTTTGTTCTGAAGGATCTATTAAACTAGTAGTTCCAAACCTTTTCCAGTTCATGAGCTACTTTTAGTCTGAGCACAGCCCGAACATCTGGATTTACTTTATTTTTTTTTATTTGCAATGTTGAAAAATTAGATTTTTACAATAGTCTTGACTGAGACACAGTTAGATTTTTTCAATAGTGCAATAATATTTAATTAAAATGTATGTGTAAACTTATTAAAGGTAACACAAGGTAACAACAACAACAACGCTGCCACATACAAAACTAGTGCTCCTGGTTTGCGCTTGTAGCTTCACGTCTGTTTCACGTATTAACAAACAGAGCTTTGGGATTGACTTCCACTGCCTTAAAGATCGACTAGTTGATTGCTATCGTCGTGTTGGGCACCACTGCATTGAACAAACAGAACAAGTCTAGACCAGGCCTAAACAAGCGCTAAAGTAAGTAAAGCGCAGAAGTAAACGCACAGTGCAGCAGTCGCCTTAAAAGCAGCCGCAGACATTAGCTCTTTTATGATGAAGCTTGATGTCCAACAGTCCAAACTTTAGTCCTTCAGTGTCGCTACACGTAATGTTCCGAGCAGATTTCCCAACACACGGAGCAGCCTGAATCATTAGCCGTTATTTACAGCTTCTGCAGCGCTACGTTTGTGCTTTTACAGAGCAGTGTTTTCCTGTGAACCAGTAGCACAAAGTGTCGCATCAGCGCATCAATTATACCACATACACACATTTTTCTGTTGGAAAACAAGCTGCAGGTCAAAATAAACTCATGGACGACCGGATCTGCCGGAGGGGACGCCTAATGAAGTTCACTGCTCTAACTGCAGAAAGATACTACGCTACAGACTGTTCAGCTGCAAAAAACGATCTTATGGAAACAACAAAACAGGACGAGAAGCAGAAGTTTGGATCAAGTCTGAAGGAGCCACAGAAGCTTGGGACATATATTCAAGGAATAAAGAAACGCAACACCCAGTTTTGGGAGTTTTGAGGGCCAGAATAATTGTATTTTTGAGATCCTCTTGTTTCATATGAACCCTACATCCATTTCTAATCCTCAGACCAACTCTTGTGGCGTTTACACATTTTCAGTCCAATAACAAACCAAACAATAGAGCAACCCCCAAACCAAGTGACAGAGTTTCATCAGACTGTCAATAGTTCACTGACCCCCGTTGGCCCTGGACAGAGGTTATTCAGCCTCATGGATCCATCAGCAGTAGTGTCTGAGTTCATCCATTCTTCAGCTGCTGCTGAGTTTCAGGAGGATGTTCACGTCGGTGACACTCACACTGAGCCAACACAGTCTCACAAGAAGGCGTACATTTAGCACGATACAAAAATAGCGTATTTTTAGCACGATATCAGTCCTGTTTTAGTACTTATGTTACGCCGTACATATAGCACAATATGAAAAAGCGTAAAAATGACACGAGTTTTGTTTGAAGTCACGTGGAGACGTTTTTCTTCTGGTGAAACGGGTAAGTTTAGGCTTTAAGTTACTAAAACGGGTAAGATTAGGGTTGGGGCTTGGGGCAGGTTAAGATTAGATGTAGGATTTTATTAATTTTCATATATAAGAACACATCTTAAAAACCACCATTGAAATGAACGGGGACTGTGACGCGTACTATAAATTACACAAAAGAGCCTTAAACTCGTGCTAATCATACGCAATTTACATGTTGCGTTATGTCGTGGAATATGTACGCTTTCTTGTGAGACCAGGCTGACTGAGCAGATCCCAGACACTTTCAACGGAAACATGAAACCAACGACGATGTGAGTGCACCATTCGACCCGAGCTCTAAGCACTGATCCAACATGTGGCCCATATGGTGGAATATCGTCAGCGCGGAGGAGATTACGGATGGTTCTGTTCT
The DNA here is from genome assembly GCA_038363315.1 of Mugilogobius chulae. Lineage (NCBI taxonomy): Eukaryota > Metazoa > Chordata > Actinopteri > Gobiiformes > Gobiidae > Mugilogobius > Mugilogobius chulae. Next base: position 50,163,409 of record CM076396.1, read on the forward strand.
ACACTGGCCTGTGGTGTGTCCCAATGGTCTGGGCTGTGGACCTGGTGGAGGATGAACCTGTCACGGAGATGTGCGGGGGGGCGGTTGGTCTTGTGCAGCGGTCGTTACACGGGGGCCACCAGTACGAGGGCGGTCGTTACACGGGGCCACCAGTACGAGGGCGGTCGTTAGAGGAACCAGACGACTAATGGTAGAGCGGTGGAGACACAAGACAACAGCGTCCATAGCTCCATCTCTCTCTGGTTGAGACAATCGTGGTTTTTGGCTTCATTCTGTGCCTTTTATAGAGAAGACTTGAGCACAGTTAACCAGCAGTAAAAGTCAACTCTGAGTTTCAAACATAAACCACCTGTAATGCACTCTTTATTGTTCTCACAATCAGTCAAGTCTGTCTTCAGCCCAATATGGACTCACATCATGATGTAACCCATTATTACAAATGTACTCATTTTCTAAGGAATTTTCGAACATTAAAATTTCCTTGAGTGTAATTTCTGATGGTTTACACACATGGATCATTAAGACAAAGTTACTAATGTTGATTTCAGAGCCGACTGGTATTTCCCGATGAATGTGAGAATGTGAACGCAGCCAGTGGGATTGTGGACAAAGGGCAGCGTGTGAATAATGTTTATCCAGCACATTGTGTTTGTATAATCGGATGCACAGAAAGCACATGTCCGAGCTGAATGTGCACTCTGAGTATGTTTTTATGGATGTTGTGAGTGAGTCCGTGTGAAAGCTCAGCATCTGCTCCGTCTCAGGTGATGTCGTTGCACAAAGGTCAGAGGAATACATGTGTGTTTCTGCTCCACAACAGTTTATTATTACACATGTGACACTGGGCAGGAGACTGGCGCAGCTGAAGGAGGGAAACTGGGTTCATGTGAGAGAAAAGGAGCTGCAGAATGAGAGCACTGCTCTGAATGTCCCTGATCTGCTCTGTATGTGCTCGATTGAAGGGCAGATCAGACACAAGATCAGTTCGATTCAGATTCAAGATTTATTGTCATAGAAAACGACATCTGCACAAAAAAACACCAACTGAACCAACCATGATTATTCCCAAAATACTGTGGAGTATTTATATCATTCAATGGGTCTTTTTCCCTGTGTCTGCCTGTAGATGGAGCTGTAACTCAATTCCTGACGTGGGAAACATGTGACGCATGTGCTTTATTGTTACACTTTGTAAGACACAAAAGCAAATCTTAGTACTATGTTAAACTTGTTGCCTTCACACTGCGGTTCAGCTCAAACCATCTGGATTGGGTTCAGGTCTGGTGACTGTGGAGGTCATCTCATTCATTCTTTCATTTTCTATCCGCTTAATCCCGTTTTGGGTCGCGGGTGACTGGAGCCTATCCCAGTAACTTTGGGCCTTAGGCGGGGGAACACCCTGGACAGTAACTTGAAAGGGAAATTTAACCAGTGATGCCCAATTAACCTAAACATGCATGTTTTTGAAGATGGGAGGAAACCGGAGAAATACCACATGACACGGGGAGAACATGCAAACTCCACCCAGAGAGATCGTGAGATGTTGATATGGTCTGACCCGGGTGTCGAACCCACGACCTCCTTATTGGGAAGCCAGAGCTCTAACCACTCTGCTACCGTGCACCTCCGGAGGTCAGGTCATCACTCTCCTTCTGGTCATAGGTTTGGATGCCTTCAGTTTGAATCTACATGTTCATGTCATGAAAATAAAACTCTTTGAATGAGAAAGTGTGTCAAACTTTTAGTCTGTACTGAAACTATCGCAAGATCTCAGTCACAGGAATAACTCTGAGTAGAGCTGCTGCTCCTTCTGCTGAGGTGTTCATGTCCCATCAGGCGAAGACCAGGCCTTGGAGCTGGTCCTGGGATGCCTCCAGGACTCATAAACAGAAGGTAACTTCCTCAACATTTATGTATCAAAACGTAAAAATCAAGGTGTAATCCAATGTTAAACTCACCTTTCCTCACGTTCTGACATAAATCACATCATGTTCCACTCACTTTTATTCTCTATATTGTTGTTCAGACTTTTAAAGGCTCTGTATGTCCGTTTATACAAGCTTCAGGGGTTTCTAGTGAATGTCTGCGGTGTTACTGCCACCTTCCCTCTTTTATATTCCACATGTGCACTCTGCTCTTTCGGAGAGAGAGGAGGGAGAGAGGAAAAGAGGGAGGTGTAGAGAGAGGAGAGGGGGGCAGAAGAGAGAGAGAGAGGGAGGGGAGAGAGAAAGAGAGAGAGAGAGAAGGAGAGAGCAGAGAGAAGGAGAGACGAAGAGGTGTGTGTGTGAGAGAGAGAAAGACAGAGATCCACCACACGAGCCCGGGAGGCGCGGAGGAAACGGACTTGCGCGCGTCTGCACCGCGTCAGCTTCGCCGCACACACGGCGCGCACACCGCTCGCTCCTGCACCGCTTCTGTCCGTCTGTCTGCGCCGCGCGGACACACCACGGGGGGATTTTTCACACCAGGCTCCGTGGCACTGCGACACTCCGCGCTCCTGGACGCCTTTGTCCGCGGCGGAGCGTCCCGGATTGCGTCTCGATCTGCTCCGACGGGACGCGAAAAGGTGAGCGAAATGCAAAGTAGTCTCTCTCTCCCTCTCTTCCTCTCTCTCTCTTTCACAAACACGCAAAAGCCTCATTTGAATTCAGTCCTGGTTCGCTGCTGCGCGTTTTGTTCGGGGACGTGGGTTTTTCTTCGAATCGGAGCTGGTTTTGTCAAATCCAGTCTTCCTCCTTCTGCTTCTGCTGCTGCTGTTGTCCAAACGTGACACATCCCCGTTCCCGGAGCGGTCTGAGGGAAAATGCAAAGTGCCTGGCCGCACATGAAAGCGGCCGTGTCTGATTCCGTCCGATGCTCCGACGCCAGCTGCGTTTCCATCAGCTGTTCTATACTTTCATAATTGCATTTGTGATGAAAGCTCCGCTGCACAAATCAACAATTGTCAAAGGCTCCAGACGAGCTTTGAGCAGCAGCAGCAGCAGGAGAAGCCGCGGGTCTTCAGGGATTCCACATGTAAATGGGTTTTGTCACGGGAGAGAAGCTTTGGTGACAAATTTACTGAACGTAATCTCTTTTAAGATGTTGTCATGCGGTTCCAGCTCCGTGAGAAGAGAGAGAGAGAGATGGAGGAGGAGAGGAGCATAAACAGACTGTCATGGATCGTTCATCAAAGTCTCCATGCTCGTGTTAATGTGAGAGAAGAAGAAGAAATATCTGGGATTAGATTAGATTAAGATTAAGAGACAATTGGACTATTTAAAGGGCTGAATATTACAGTCATTTCTCAGTGACGTTTGCTCCTTAAAAAACAGCTCAGTCTGTTCTTTCATTTATTTATAAACGCAGAAATCCTGCATTTGGGATTTTTGATTTTTGTCCTGAACTGAAAACACTCTGTTCTACCTGGTGATGTCATCAGGTGATATAACAGGAAAGATTAAAGGAGACGTTTTGTGGAAAGTTTCTGTGTGTTGCTTCACAGAAAAAACACGCCTCATTCATAAATGCTTGTGTAATCCTCATTTCCAAACCAAATGCCTTGTTCCACTTTGTGATGTCACTACGGTCTTAAACCAGATTCCCTTTTTTACCTTAAAGGGCACTTTTATGCATAATGTCCTTGTTTGGGTGTTTAATCCTGTTCTAACTTCCTCGTCACAAACACAGCTGGAGTTGTCTCTGTGGGATTCTATTCTTTATCCTCTGAGCCTCAGAAAACACTGTTCTGAATGTCCCTCCTCTGTGATGTCATGGATCGATCCACAAGCAGGATTTCCACTCAGAGCCCAAAATATTTCAGACATTTGTAACAAGTATTTTATGTCCACAAATCTACATCCTCAATATTTAGCCTGTTTGACAAGTTTGTGGCAGCCCAATAGTCCAAGTGTAACACAGTCGTGTGGCCAGAGCTCTCAGATGGCACGGAGTGAGACGGGAACCATTGCAAGCAGCGGCCCTTTTGACAGTCTCTTTTAGTGTGGTTCATGACATCACAATAACGAGCCCGATCTCACAAAAAGTGTACATTTTACCACGACATTAACAACATGCAAATTACGTATGATTAGCACGAGTTCACGTCCGTCCGCGTAATTATAGTAGTGTCATAGTCCAATTATTTCAATGGTGGTTGTTAAGACGTGTTCTTATTTATGAATATTAATGAATCCTGATTCTAATCTTAACCTGCCAAAGCCAGACCTATCTTACCATTTAGTAACGTTATGCCTGAACTTACCCGTTTCACTTGAAGAAAACGTCCCACATGGCTGCAACCAAAACTCATCCTATTTTAACTCTGTGAATCTCGTGTCATTTTACACTTTTTCATATTTGCTAAATGCACGGCGTAACATAATTACTAAAAATAGCTGTGAAGTCGTGGTCAAAATACGCTGTTTTTGTGTCGTGGTAAAAGTACACCATCTAGTGAGACTGTGTTGCAATAACAGTGTTTCAGCCGTGGTGCAGGGTGATACACATAAGTGGGGGTTTGGGGTGCCCCCCCCCAGGAAATTTTGGATGTTGTGTTTTGCAGTCTGGTTTGTATATTTCTAGCAGTTTTACATTTGTCCAAAGGCAGTGTTTATCTTACCTTTTAGTCCTTTTAGAGTCGTCTGTGCCCATTGCAAAAATCTGGTTCATTGTTTGTGCACTGTTATACGTTTGATGAATAGGTCTCAATGTTTTCCATCAAACATTTTATTTCCAACATTTAGCTACTTTTCTCCATGACAACTGCACAGAGCTTATTATGCCACTGTCACAATTCATTTCTATGGTGGTTGTTAAGATATGTTCTTATTTATGAATATTATCAAAATCCTGATCCTAATAACCTGCTTCAAGCCCCAGACCTAAACTTACCTGTTAAACCTAAAGAAAACGTCTCCACGTGGCTTCAACTAAAACTTGCGTCATTTCTCCACTTTTTCATATCGTACTAAAAAAGGCCTGAAATCGTGGTCAGAATAAGCTGTTTTGTGTCGGGTAAATGTACGCTTTACTGTGAGACTGTGTTGGGAAGTCACACTCTCAGTCCAGGACATTTTGTATAATAACTCTTTTAGTCTATTATCATCCAGACTTGTTTGGAGCGTTTTCTGCAACATCAGCAAAACGTCTTCAGCTAGTTGGAGAGTTCAAACACGTGACTGTCATGTGTGCTTTGTTAGTCTTTTGTGTTGGTTCTTGTGCCTGGGAGTGTGTTTAAGTTTGTTTGTTTAGTTCAGCTTACTTGATTGTGTGTCTGTGTTTGTCCGTCTGCCTCTGGAGCTTTCTTCAGCAGCAGTGACTCCTCAGAGCAGCCTCAGGAAACATCTCCAGCTCTTCTGTAGGTTTGTCGAGCCCGATCTCACAAGAAAGCGTACATTTACCACGACATTACACAATATGTAAATGAGGTATGATTAGCACGAGTTCCGGCCGTCCTGTGTAATTATAGTACACGTCACAGTCCCCATTCATTTGAATGGTGTTGTTAAGACGTGTTCTTATTTATGAATAATAATGAAATCCTGATTCTAATCTTAACCTGCCCCAAGCCCCAGACCTAAACTTACCGATTTTAGTAACTTTATGCCTGAACTTACCCGTTTCACCTTGAAGAAAAACGTCTCCACGTGGCTTCAATTAAAACTCGTGTTTTTTGACGCTGTGAAATCTCGTGTCATTTTTACTCTTTTTCATATTGTGCTAAATGTACGGCGTAACATAAGTACTAAAAATATCTGTGAAGTCGTAGTCCAAATACGCTGTTTTTTGTGTCGTGGTAAAAGTACGCCTCTAGTGAGACTGTGTTGGTTTGTCAGAACCGGAGCTGTGTTGGGATTCAAACCTGCAGCCTATTTACTGTGAGTGCTAACGATCTGCACTGCACTGCCTTTTTCCACAGTAGGAAGTTTTTTCAGTTCCTAGTACTTTTTCAGTTCCAGTACCCATTTTAGGCGTGTTCACACAGAGCAGGAACTATGGACTGGGGCCACACTTTTTAGCTCCTGCTCTGGAGCAGGTCAGAACATTCTAGTGACACAACACATTTACAACATCAGCTTTGTTTGGAAACATGTTTTTATTTTTCTAAGGCTTTTCTTATCCCAGAAAAAAAAAAATACTTAAAACGATTACATGCAGTAGCTTGCAAAATAAATGCCCAAATGTGTAAATAGTAATTCACTAACATTAATAGTGAAGAGTTGTGTTTGTATTGTTGTTTTTCAGTGATGATTAGTTTTTGTACGTCATTTGTCAAAAAACAACTTTTGTAACGTACTGAAATGTGCCAGACTAAACAGATGCTAAAGTTAAAGTATTTTAGCCTCGCTTTCATTAATTGTTGCTGGTACTTTCATGTGGAGAAACGACTATACTTAAACTTCTCGGCTCATGACAGACTGAGGTTTTGAGGTTCTTTCACACCAACACAATCCCAAAGCGCCGTCCTTCGGTTCAAGCAACGCAGCGTCTGTTCAAGTCTGTTCTTTCACTGATGTAAAAGAACATTCACACAAACACGATCCAAACAGCCACCAGTCGCTGAACAAATGCTGAGTGAGCCTGTGTAATGCTTATTGAAAACAATTAACAGTGGTTGTCGAAACTTAGACGAAGAACAGGAGTTGCTGGTCAAGCTCTGGTTCACTAAACTGTTTTGCAGAGAAAAGAAAGCAGTCGCCTGACAGACTGAGCTCAACTTTTATTCCCGCCACAGTCCAGACTTCGTACTGCCGTAGCTGTAACTCTTCTCCGTCTTAGTTTTCCTCTGTCCAGACAGGCATTCTCCTCTGTACTTTAGCCAGTTTTAACCTGCTTAATAACAACAGTCCATGCTTGGTTTGGTTTTCCAGAGCATCGATTCGCTGTTTCTCGAGTTGTCATGAGCCAAGCTGCGTAAACAGCAGACCGTATTGAGAGCCTCACACACTGCTCCAGTGAAAAAATCCTCGCGCTACATATTTACAATAATGTCCGGTTTAGTGTGTCGCTGTTTAGGTAGAATTTCCAAGTTTTCTGTGATTGGTTGACTCAGCGCTCAGCGAAAGCCCGACCTCAAAATGTAAACCCAGCGCTCTGATTCGCTCGACACAATGGCAGAGTGGTTAGTGCTCTGGCCTCACAGCAAGAAGGTCGCAGGTTCAATTCCCGCTCAGGCTTGGGGCCTTTCTGTGTGGAGTTTACATGTTCCTCCCGTTTCCTACGGTCACTTCAATTTCCCCCACCAACCAATAACATGCAGTTAGAGAACACTTGGTGTTGGTGGAGGTTGAGGTGCCAGGTGTTTAGGCGAATCTTCACTGATGAGCTGCCCCAGGGCCAGTTTACTGTCACTGAGTGAGGAGGGTTCATCTCACTGTGAAGCTTTGTGACTCTGTGTCTGTGGAATGCACTATACAAATAAAGATTACTTACTTACTTACTCTGATCCCAGACCGCTCTTTTGAGCAGTGAGAATACAGGCACTTATCAGCAGAATTGGCCCAATGAAAGAAGGGATGCAGAAGTGTTCCTGATGCTTGGTTCTTGGCACTTTCATGAGTGAAAACGCCTTTTCACCGCAAACACAAAAGAACCACTGTCGGGCAGAAGTGGCCAAACCAGTTCAAGTTCTTGTTACTAACATTACGTATTTAAATCTTCTCTCTTGTGATTGCAAATGCTTCAGGCTTAGTTAATATCCACATGTCTTCATCTTAGAATGAGATCATCTTTTTACAAACAGCAAAGTGAAGTCCAGCCAATCAGAGCGCTGCTTTCAGAAATAATTCAATTTGTTTTTCCACAAAGTGCTGCATTTACAATAAACCTTTTGGTGGAACAGATAAATTGCAACTAAAAAATGTAAATTCTTCACATGAACTGTTAATGGACATTCGCTTCTTAAACCAAATGGTGGGACTCACTTCATTTCCTCATCATTATCTGTCACTTAAAAAAACTCACCTTCATTAGAGCAGGAGCTGGACACATCAGATTATAATCAGTCTCCTAAAGCAGTGAGATTAACATCACATTGTTCTGAGATATAACACACTGAGTAAATAAACGCTGCATAAATTATTCCTGTAATAAAAGAAGAACCCACAGAGGCTTTGCAGGTAAATCCAGAGTCTCTAACGCTGAGAGAAGAGACAGAAGCAGCGGCGGCGCGGTGGGGAGTTGATTCATGCTTTCATAAATTATTCATGCGTCTGTTAAACGTCCCGCGAGGCCAATTTACAAAGCAAATGTTTGGATCTACTGTACCTTCTCGTGCGGACGTCCCGGGCCCGTCACAGTCACATGATCCGACAGTAAATGTGAGGTTTGTCCAAAGTAAACTCCTCCAGCAGAGACACGTTCAGAAGCTGCTCGTGTCAATATTCTGTCACATCGCTCTTAATGAGGCAGAAACTGAAGAGACACCAGGCATTTTTACATCACAAAAATCAACTACACACCTCATTGAAATATTATCATGAATAGAATCTGTTCTCACTGGCCATGACCTTAAAGCAGAGGTGCACAAACTTTTTTCCTTCGTGGGCCGAAATTAATATTATTATAATTTTTTTTTCTCTAGTCTAGGTTAAAACTACAAGAATTCAGAATATTCGTCTTAATTTTAGTTACTTTAGCCAGATCTGGTTCCATATTTCACAGAAACACTTTGAAACAAGTGGAATAATGTGAGTCCGACAACTGAAACCACCTTAACCATAAAAAATAAACACTAAAATCCAGATTCAAGACATTTTAGCAAAATAGAATAACATTTTTGCAGTGTATATTTCTTTTCTTTCATTTTTGTGTGTGTGTTTTTTTCTTGGCTTTGGAGCTTGTGTTTGCACTTGTGTTCTTACATACAGGCACCTATTTTTTTTGCAGGTTTACGTTACTTCCTTACATCACTAGAGCTCATCTTCTCTTTTACTTTTAAGATAATGATTAAATTCTATTTGATGAACATGTTTTAGCAGAATTAAACAGTTTTTGTGTACTTTGACAATCTTTTCAGCCTAAAATCTATCAGACATTCTTAATAAAGCTCAGCTCTTCGTGGGTCAAACTCCTCTGGTGTGCAGCCGGTTTAACTGTCGTCAGTTTGAGCAGAGAATGAACCTTTCAGCAGAAAAGTGCCGTAGTGAATCTTTAAGCGCCCTCCTCTCTTCTCTCTCTCTCTCTCTCTCTTTGTCTCTCTCGTCTCTCTCTTTCTTTCTCTTCCTCTTCTCTTTCTCTCTCTTTGTCTCTCTCTTTCTCTTCTCTCTCTCTGTTTGTCTCTCTCTGTTTCTCTTCTTTTATCTCTCTCTTCTCTCTCTCTTTCTCTCTTTTTTGTCTCTCTCTCTTTTATATCTCTCTCTTTTGTCTCTCTCTTTCTCTTTCTCTCTCTCTCTCCCCCTCTCATCTCTTTCTTTTGTCCCTCTCTCTCTGAAAGTGTTGCTGCTGGTTTGAGTCTTTTCCTTTCATTTGTTACAGCTTTTCTCTCTGTCTCTCTCTTCGCTTACTCTCTCTCTTTTCTCTCTTTTGTCTCCCTTTCTCCTTTGTCTCTTTCACTCTCTCTTCTCTCTCTTTTGTCTCTCTCTCTTCTCTCTCTTTTGTCTCTCTCTCTCTCTTTGTCTCTCTCTTTCTCTCTTCTCTCTCTTTTCTCTCTCTCTCTCTCTTTTGTCTCTCTCTCTCTTTGTCTCTCTCTCTCTCTTTTTCTCTCTCTTTCCTCTTCTCTCTCTCTTTCTCTCTTCTCTCTCTTCTTTGTCTCTCTCTCTCTCTTTTCTCTTCTCTCTCTCTTTTTCTCTTCTCTCTCTTTTGTCTCTCTTTCTCTCTCTCTCTCTTTTGTCTCTCTCTTTCTCTTTTGTCTCCCTTTCTCCTTTGTCTCTTCACTCTCTCTTTCTCTTCTTTGTCTCTCTTCTTCTCTCTCTTTTGTCTCTCTCTCTCTCTCTCTCTTTTGTCTCTCTCTTTCTTCTTCTCTCTCTTTTGTCTCTCTCTCTTTCTCTCTTCTCTCTCTTTTGTCTCTCTCTTTTCTCTCTTTTGTCTCTCTCTCTTTCTCTCTTCTCTCTCTTTTGTCTCTCTCTTTTCTCTCTTTTGTCTCCCTTTCTCCTTTGTCTCTTTCACTCTCTCTTTCTCTCTCTGAGGAGATTCTCAGTGGCTTCCCTGGTCAAATAAAGGTCAATTAATTAATTAATGAATCTCTCTATCCAAGCTAAATCAAAGTGAACCTGTACGAGCTCCCTGACGTTTGGTTTAACTTCCTGAATCCTGAAGCTTAATCTCTGGTGTCGCTGCTGGTTTTGAATCGTTTCCTTTTCCTTTTGTTGCAGCTAAAGTTAAAATACTAAATCATAATAACCAGTTAAACACTCGGACGGTTTTGTTCTTCCAGAAGTTCCAGCTCCGGTCCGGTCGAGTGTAAAACGCTGTGACCTCTCGTTGGGTTTATCGACTGCTCTTTCTCTGCCTCTGAACGTCCGGCTCACAGACCCGTTCTGCGCGCCGCTTACGACATGTTTACGACACGTTTATGACATGTTTACGACGAAGCACAAGGCCCGAGCCCGGCTTTATGAGCTCGATAAAACCTGTGTCCAACGTTAGCACAGCGGCGCTAACGGCTGCGAGGTACACCGTCTTTAGTCCTGCAGCACAAACATGAACACGCATTTATAACACGCACCATATAACATCAGCACATAATAACACGCACATAATAACACACGCACATAATAACACGCACATATAACACCGCTAAAGTCAGGTTTACGCCCGGGTTTGATCCAGAACGAGGCTGATCAATCTCTGCTTTATTATTTTTCAGCTGTGTCACGTTTTAAGCAACAATATTATCAGATATTATGACAAGTATCATCATGTAATAATCATGTTATAATGTGTTAGCTGATCAGAACACGGTGGAGTTGAGTTTTGTTTCATTTACACATGCTTAACACAAATAAACAAAGCTGTAATCTTCTGTCAGAACACAACAATGCCACAGGTGTAGTTTGTTGAGTCTGTAGTTCTCCTCTTTGTTGATAATTAATCAACACAAATACACAAAAATCTTTATCAAGTCGTCGTAACTCACCTCCTGTACTTTTCTGCAAAACATAGTCAGACTCATCAAAGGATCTGTAGTTTTTCTCTTGTGAACATCAGGTTTTTCCTCTAAACATATGTAAATACGGGGCCACTAGATATCGGGACACTCACTAACGTCACTCTCACATTCGGTAGTTTACTAAGAGTCGCTTGAGTTTTTTTTTAACCCCGGGCTCACATCCAGTCCAACTCCGGTGCAGTCACCGGTTATTGGTCTTGCTACGGTGGGTGACTCACATTAGCTCCAGTGGTCTGTAGTCCTGCTGCAGCCACAGGCTCTGCTGCCGACCTCGAGAGACCCCGAACTCACGCAGGTTCACACTCAACGTGGGAGAATACGCGATCTCTGACACATGTAGATGTAAACACAAGCTTATTTCACATCAGTTGATTTTCCCTTTGATTTTTCGCCGCACAAAGGATAAGCACAGGAGGTCAGTTTACATTCTATGTGTTATATAATCGTGTAAATGTCGTATTTTGGCGCATTTTGTAATATTAGTGGTAACGTAATGATTTTATTTTGAAAACCACCGGATTCCTTCACCAGCGCTCGTTTGGTTTTCTGTTTATCGTGTCTTGTTTTCACAACTTCACCAAAATGGGCTTCGGTGCGCTCGGCCAAAATTTGAAACAAACTAAACGTTTTCGGAGGCCGGATTGGCCGTACCGGAGACACTGGACTGGATTGTAGCTGTGTGAGCCACTCTGGACTTTTTAAGTTTAGTAAAGACTCCAGTGGCTGCACCGGCGTTGGACTGGTGCAGTGTGATTCCGGGGTCAGAGAGTTCTGTGATCTTGGACTGATAATGCTCCTGCGTAACTTGAAATGCATGAGACTCAAGCACCAGTTTGTGTGTACAACCATCTTTATTTACCAACAGTAAATGGGTCTGAAAGACCAGATTTAGGGGCCCCAGCTCCAGATACCCTTTTAGCTCCGCCCCTGTAAAACTGTGCTTTAGAAGCGTCAGTTCATCTCAGGGCTCCTCCTGTGTGATCAGTGTTTTCTCTGATCACACAGGAGCCTGAATGTGACTTAAAGGTCCTATATTACACTCATTTTTCACTCTTTAAAATGTTGTTTCATGATCAAAAACATGCCTGATTTAGTTTTGCTTCATCTTCATCCATTTTAGCTCAAATATCCTGCATGTTAAAGCTCTATTCTTTCCTTAAACTCAAAGCATGCGGTTTCTTCTCATGATGTCATGAACTGAAAATACAGGAAGTGCTCCACTGTGTTTTGAATTCTAGACACCTTCCCTAGAGCCACCTGATTACTTTCTAACAGCCTTGGATTTGCTAGACTTACACATTTGAAGCTATGTTTGAACTGCTTCACTTCATAGTTAAGACCTTGAAGGCATTTAAATCTTAAAAACAGAAATCAAATGATTGTCCAAAAAAGTCTTTTAGTCAAAGTTCTACTGGAATTCTATCATCAAGTAAGAGTTATATTAAGGTTAAAATAGCAGCTAACGATAGACTACCACTTCATGACATCACGCAGCTTCGAGCTTTAGACAGTTTGAATCTAGGTCACTTAAACATTTGGGGATGTTTTTGGTGAAGTAATAACATTCTAAAATGACTAAAATACAATGAAGCTGTCTCTTTGTTTTCTTTGGCTCAGTTGAGATTATTACAACAGACAGTTCAGTAATATAATAACACATAAATGAGAAAACATTCATTCTCAATGTTTTTTTCTTGCGTTTGTCGGAGCGTGACAGAACAGGGCAGCGTGTGAGCAGATGGACCCGTCTCCAGGGTCAAAAACACACAAATGTCAGAGTTTTCTGTTTAATTCTACAGCTCAGGACACTCACTCACACTGACAGAGTTTAACCACGACAGTAAAACACACAGACTGTATTAGGCTTGAAATGTGACACTGAACTGATGAATTCATGAAGTCATCACACGTCTGTAGATCGGCTTTAATGGTCCAGTCTGCTCTAAACATGTTTGATTATTCAGATTAATCCACTTCTTTCACTGTAACTCTGTCAGAATCTGCTTTAGCCGTGTCGTCGTGGAGACGGCAGAGTTTAGACAAGAGTTTTATCTTCTGTAAACGATCTGGTCTGTGTGAGTCTGAGTCCGTTTGTTTAGAGCAGAAGTGAGTCTATAGTTCACTGTGAGTCCACTGCATTTGGCTCGGCTCCAGAGAACTCTCTCTCTCTCTCTCTCTCTCTCTCTCTCCTCTTCACCCGCCTGGCTCTGTGACAACCTGCTCTCTCATCCCCCATTCTCTTCTCTCGCTCTCTTTTGTACCTCCTCTCTTTCTCTCTCTCTCTCCCTTCATCTTCCCTCTCAATGTTTTCTTTCTCCTTGTTTAAATATCATTGTATATATTGATCTCTCTCACCCTCTTTTCTTTCTTTTTTTTCTATCCCCACTCTCTTCTCTCTCTCTTTCTCTCTGTTCTCTGTCTATTTTCCTCCATCGTTCAATCTGTTTCATCTTTTATCCTCCCTCTCGTTCTGTTTCTCTCATTTTTTTAAATTTCTCTTCTCCTTCTCTCTCTCTCTTTTGTTCCCCTTTTACTCTCATCCCCAGCTTGGTTTTCTCCCTCCTTCTATTTTATTAGTTCTAACCCTAACCCTCATACATCATTTCTCTCTCTCAAAAGTCATGTGACCTCCTGTCAGTTTAAACAGGCGGCCATTTTGTCTTTTTAGACTCTTTGCCCTGATGAAGTGAGGCTGAAACACTGGAGTTGGAGTTTTTAATCATTATAAGTCATGATTTAATACAGGCTTTTTAAACATTTTTCTAAATCCGGCGAGTGCCTCTGTTTCTGTTTGTCTGAAACGTCCTGATCCGGAACCAGAAGAGCTCCGAGGTAAATCTACGACTGCAGCAGCAAAGTAAAATCATGTTGCATTCTCGAGGTCGGACTGATGACGTTTCGTGACGTTTTGTTTTCTTTGCCGACGACGCAAAGGGGAAAACATCAACTTGCTGTAGGTAAAAAGCTTGGCACAACTGGAGTTAGAGGCTCAAATACTAAAGTTTGGAAACTGTAAACAACCACTGTGCGGTGGTGAGTGAAAGTTTAAATTTATTTTACGTTGTTTTACGTTGTTGTTTTCCGTTGTTGTTTCCCCTTCCTTTAACGTTGCCACAACACGATGACACTAGTCCGACCCAAGAATTCCAGTGACCTGGCTTTGAAAAACTGGTCACGTTATTTTGAATCAGATTTCACTCTTTGTTTCTCTGATAAAGTCTAAACATCCAAACTCTGCAGCTCTGTCCAAACCTTTTTTAAACTGGCTTGTACTTCCGGGTCATGGATTTTATCATAGTTTGGAGAGAAATGAGGGAAAAAAATATTTTTTTTACAAACATGGATGATTTGCACAGAACATAGAAACAATTTATTAGAATTTACATGAGACAAATATTTTATTGTGTGAATATGACTTTAGTCTTTGTTGATCTTGTGCCTCCCAAACTTTGACGTCAAGTGACTTTCCAAGATGAAAGTCTGAATTTCTCAGATTTTTCTCTGAAATGAAGGATCACTGTAAGGAGGCGGGGCTTCACAGTTCTGACATTTTAAACATGAATATCATTTTTATTTTTAACCCTAGAGCTCTATCGCCGGGTGAATTTCACCTGAGCAAATGTATTTACATGATTTTCAACATGTTGCATTTTTCTGAGTGTCATGAGTCCCTGGAGCTTCACCAGTGTTTTTGACTCTATGAAGGTGTGAGAATTTCCCCAAAGCCCACTTTGTCCTACAGACTTGCTTTTGGGTGATTTTCACCGGCGATAGTGAAAGAGGGTCATGTACGTTTTGGGTGGATTTCACCAGCGATAGTGTTAGTGTTTAAAATTAAGCTATCCTGTCACATGTCAAAGGTCACAACATTCAGACTCATCATATTTTCACCATATTTACTGTCCCTGGTCAACTCCAGCTTCATTCTGTGGCAGGTTTAGTGTCTCTGACATCTCAGTGAGGAACACAGGTTTGCTTTGGGGTGATTTTCACCCGGCAACAGTGAAAGAGGGTAATGTATGTTTACTTTTTTTTTTTTTTTTTTTTTGCCAAAAGTTACATGTAGTTAACTATTTATATGAATTATGAATAAATATCACAAAGTGGTGATTTCAAAGTGAATTTTTAGGGTGGAAACAATATTTTAATCAAAAGGTCATTTTTACACAATGAAAAAATACCACATTTTTGTTCCTCTGTCCTGTAGTAGTTTGTGTGCCCAGAGTCTGAGCTTCACCAGGAAGTCTCACATGGCTCAGGACCAAAGATCAAGTTTCCTGTTTCAGTATTTTTTTTTTTAGGAATTTTTTGTTCTCAAAATCCAAATTTTTCAGTAATTTTGGAGCATGTTTGTAGAATCTTCCTATATTTTTATTTTCCATTTTGTTACACATAGCACAGTTTAAAATGAAAGAAAACCACTGTAATGTATCAAGTGTTGTCATATTTTGATCTATTTTTTATGACAAGTGAAAATTACCCGGCAAAAGTGATGGTGTCACTTATAGTGTTCTAGGGTTAAGCTGTTTTAGTTCATTTTTGTTTTACATTAAACTGAATGTGATTTTTTTGATCCACACGTGTCATAGTTTCTTCCTTAACACATAAAAATCACATTACATACGTCTTACACCTTTTCTCTCTCCACAGACTCCTCGCTGAACCTCGTGGACGGAGCGACGCAGCAAAACCACAGCTCGACCTGTCCAGTTTTATTTGGCCTCGGGATTGTTTTCTGAGCCGGAAACAAGGATATATTTTCTAATTTGTGAATGAAAACAGTCCCCGGCCTTTCCTTTTGATTCGAGGTGAATTTGCATCTCATTTGAATGAAATTTCCTCCGTTTTGAAGCAGCTGCAGGTTCGTTATTGTGCTTCGTTTGAGACTCGTTATGTGGATAAGTGGTGTTTGTGTTGGGAAGCTGAACACCTGAAAGGCTTTGGCAACGAGAGAAAACACCAGAAAGGCTTTGGCAACGAGAACGAACACCAGAAAGGCTTTGGAAACAAGGTCATCAAAGAGAGAACAGCTGCATGGTTCAGACTCTGCTTCAGATGGAGAGATTTACTCAAGAACAGGACAAAAAACTAAACCGGAACATGTTTTTGGTGAGACTTTTGGCTGATTTAAAACGTTAAACTGATTATTAAACGATTGGCTGAAAGATTTTGCAAAAACTTTAAGCAAAAAGCTGAAACTAGTTGTCAAAATTGTCCAAAATGCAAATCAGATTCACTAAATTATTCTTAGTTCTTTTGTTAAATGATTCAAGGCTAAAATCCAACACAACGTTTTATAAATTGTGATCTGTTTTATGAATTCCTTGGCGTAAAAGTGTCTTTTTTGTGCTTGCGTTTGGTCTCGGGAGGATTTACAAGCGTCAGTCACGGCCAAAACGTGTCCAAATGCTCCGAATCATCAGCTTTTCTCCGGATTCTGGCTCCGTCCGTGTTAAAACGTTGGATTTACGGCTTTTGGAGCGAAGACGAGTCGCGGAGAAGAGCCAAACGACGCATTCACTGACAATTAGGAACTTTTAATTACACGGAAGCAGCGGCAGCAGCAGTCACAGGAAATCCCACTGTCCTCAAACTAAATGCTGGAGAAGTCCCACTGTCCTCAAACTAAACGCTGGAGAAGTCCCACTGTCCTCAAACTAAACGCAGGAGAAGTCCCACTGTCCTCAAACTAAACGCAGGAGAAGTCCCACTGTCCTCAAACTAAACGCAGGAGAAGTCCCACTGTCCTTAAACTAAACGCTGGAGAAGTCCCACTGTCCTCAAACGCCTCGTCGCAGGAGAAGTCCCACTGTCCTCAAACGCCTCGTCGCTGGAGAAGTCCCACTGTCCTCAAACTAAACGCTGGAGAAGTCCCACTGTCCTCAAACGCCTCGTCGCTGGAGAAGTCCCACTGTCCTTAAACTAAACGCTGGAGAAGTCCCACTGTCCTCAAACGCCTCGTCGCTGGAGAAGTCCCACTGTCCTCAAACTAAACGCTGGAGAAGTCCCACTGTCCTCAAACGCCTCGACACAGGAAAGTCCCACTGTCCTCAAACTAAACGCAGGAGAAGTCCCACTGTCCTCAAACGCCTCGTCGCTGGAGAAGTCCCACTGTCCTCAAACGCCTCGTCGCTGGAGAAATCCCACTGTCCTCAAACTAAACGCTGGAGAAGTCCCACTGTCCTCAAACTAAACGCTGGAGAAGTCCCACTGTCCTCAAACTAACGCAGGAGAAGTCCCACTGTCCTCAAACTAAACGCAGGAGAAGTCCCACTGTCCTCAAACGCCTCGGCACAGGAAAGTCCCACTGTCCTCAAACTAAACGCTGGAGAAGTCCCACTGTCCTCAAACGCCTCGGCACAGGAAAGTCCCACTGTCCTCAAACTAAACGCTGGAGAAGTCCCACTGTCCCACTGTCGTCGCAGGAGAAGTTGGTTTGTTTTTCTGTATTTTTTCTTCTCGCTGGATCGTTTTTTGTGGATTTATTTTGAACTTTGGGGGATTTTCTGACTCTGAAGAGAAGAACCGAAGCTCCTGGGGTCGTCCGCTTCATTCTGTGAGTAAATTTAAAATGTTTTCTGTCACGTTTTGCTGCTGGTTTGATTCACTTTGGACGTGTTTGTGTTGGAAGCGATGTTTGTGATTGTTCAGGTCAGCTGTGTGTTTGTCACAACGTAATGTCACAAACTTTGTCCTAAAAGCAGAAGACAGTTTCATTAGCAAGGATGAGAATTGGGAGAAGTCTAAACTCACACTGCCTCCAGTCCTGACTCCGGTCTGAAATGAGATTCTTTCACGCAGAAGTGCGTCTGATCCACTGAGTCACATGGATCATTGAACGAAATGTTTAGTGAAGTATTTTGATGAAGTAAGGAAAACCACACACTACAAACCAAGCGAGCGCTGGTGAAGTGCATCGGGCAGTTTTCAAAATAGAATAATTTTACTAATAATACAAAAACGTCAAATATAAAGACATAAATGCACAAATAATGTAAAGAGAAGTCCTTTGTTCATCTCTTGTGGCGATAAATCAGTGCTTCCTTCATGTGTCAGTGTCGCCTGAACCTCATGAACTCTGCAGAGTCTGTACATACGCTTCAGATCTGGTCTCAGTGTGACTGAACACCGCGTTCAGACAGGTTTGGATCTGGAGGCAATGTGTTCCCCACGGTAACGGCTTTGGAGTCTAATGCGACAACAAAGCATGAACCTTGAGTCGTACGAACAAGAACACATTCAGACTTCAGCAGACAAACCTCTCTAGACTCGCCCCCGTGAGCCTTAACCACTGCCTCCACGCTGTTGCTGTGTAGATTTTGATCACAGACAGCTCAGTTAATTTTGTTAGATTTTCTGAATGCAGACACACGTATGCTGAACACACTCACACACTGTATTTGTATTTGTATTTATTTAGATCTCCATTAGCTGTATCAAAACAGACCTCGCTCTGTCTGGTCTGTCCAATAACAGTGTTCTGCTAATGTATCAAGAACAACCTGTCGCACAAAAGCTGCACCAACAATCTGACGTCATTTTGTCCCTTTGAGCCGGAGCTGGAGAATCAATGGGCCTCATTCATGACACGTTCTTACGAACAAATGTGTTCTTAAGGGCTCCTTACGAACATTTTTGGCATTCACAAAATTTGTTCTTAACGTTCTTAACCCTAACCCTGTAAGAACTAATTCTACGAACACTGAGGAGCACTCATAAGAACAAAAAATCATCTGTTTCAGATTTTTATTTCTTATATAGTTCAGTCAAAAAATTTAATTCCTATATAGGTTATGTATTTTTGCAAATTATTGTATAAAACAATTTTAGAAACAAACAAAAAAATTCTGTTATGCATAAAAATGACTCCTTTAATAAACCTGCAGCAGCCTGTCCCAGCCTCAGAGCCTCTGTGTTCTGACCCCCACAGGACTCAGGACCCTGTGCCCCCCCCCCCGGACCAGAGCCTCTGTGCTCTGACTGTCCTCCCCTCTACAGCCGCTGCCCCCCCTCCCCGCACCCCCCACACGCTCGTTCTACCGCGACGTGAAACGCGATTAACGGCAAAAGCCCAGCGTTATTTCAATACATTTGTGATGTGAATCTGCTTCCAGTGTGTTCTTGTGTGTTTGGACATTTTTAAAAGACGCTGAAGTATTAACTCAGCGAAAGTGGGGAGACGCGCTGCTGCAGCGTCTTCCTCATTTCCACTGCTCCAAGTCTTGTCGGTGACGCGCTGCGGCCCGCCCTTTTTGCCATATAAGGAAGTATGCATTATTCATTTTTATGTAAATAACTATTCGTAGCTGGAGTTTGGTGAATTTGGTGTAAAGACTGTTAGGAAGGAATTTGGCTCGTTACGAATCGTCGTGAATCACACGTAGAGTTTTCGCAGCAGCTTCTTAAAGTGGAAGTAACGCACAGATTTTACGAAGACTTTCATGAATGAGGCCCAATGTTCTTACTTCTGATGAAACATGAATTGGCCTTGACTTAATGTATTAGTGTTGCTTTCCCAGGTAATCTAGTACGAGTTATGTCTTCACATCACATGTTCAGTGTTCTGCGAGGCTGATAATCATGAAGAATTAATGGTAATGCATAACACTATTCAGGCTTTACTATCGATGTAACGGTTTGTTTTGAAGGTAACGATCTCCAACAAGGACTGTACCAAACAGACTTAGAAACATTTTCTTTATTTAATGAGATACAGATGCTGAAGTTTAATGTTGATTCTAGAAGGAATATTTGATGTAAGTGAAGGTGTCTGAGCTGAGAGTCACTAACCACATCTGCATGAACTTATGATGAGGTAACAGTGTCTTTTACCTCTGTCTCTCTCACCTGAGCCGTTCTGTCTCTTCTCCTGCTGCTGCTGCTGACTCTCTCTGATTCTTATTGATGGAGGTGGATTTTCTGAGGCTTTGGGGCTTTTGGACCAAAGAAGCTGCTTCAGACTAAAACCACTCCTGTGCAGATTGTTTTATTGTTTCGTGTCGGTCGTAGTGACGCAGATGTGACTCTTTCTGACTGTTTTAAACGTTGTCCGCTGCTGGGAAGTGTTTGTGTGACTGTAACTGTCTTTAAGAGAAGTGTTGTGACATGTAAAGTGTGGAGGTTAAGGTACTTTATTTGACATTTGTAGTTAAAAACCAGAATGTAAATCAGTATTCCTACAAATGAGAGAAACATCAGCTTTACACTCTACTTGAACTTGATCCTTTGACGTTTTTCTCACTAAACACAGAACATTTAGTGCTGAACGTCGACAGAACAAACATGAACATAACTCTTAACGCGATGCTTTGGTCTGATGTAAAACTCTCACCTTGTAGAGTTTAAATGACTAATCATCACCTGCGTCTCATAAACAGGAAGTATTTTTTCTGTTTCTTTGTCTGATAAAAAACACTTATTATTCTCCTGGAAATAAATTAATCTGTTTGCCATGAAAATAATTTAAAAAGAAATCAACTGTCGAAAGAGAAAAAGGTGGAAATGATCCATGTTTTTTGTCTCGTTTGGTTCAAATTCACTCAGACATTTGTGACGTTTTCTGTGGATTTTGTGTCTGAGCTGATCAAACAGGTCTGTGGCTCAGTGGTGCAGCGTCTGCCCTCTAACCACACGCTCACCGGTTCTGTCTCTGCACTTGTACAGTTCAGGATTATGTCATCGTCAGTGTTGAGGAAGTTACTCAGTCCTGACTCTGAGGCCAGTCCATGTTTAGTCCAGTACATTTGTCAGGACTAATGTGATGGTTCTGGTTAGGACTAATGTTAGTTCTAATCTCCATTTTAGTCGTGTTCACACAGAGCAGGATCATTGTTTTAATCATGTAAACCTCCTGTTTGTATCCTAAAGACATTATTTCATTGTAGTGGCTCAGATTCTTACACTAATGAAAACAAGGAATTTCAAATGCCTATATAAAGAGAACGTATCAATGTAGAATAACAATTATTTTTTTAATGAAAGTAGACACTTGTAGGTCTCATTTGATGTTCAACATGTCATGATTCCAGTTGCACAGTTTTTGTAGAAAAGAGCAAAAGGGCATGGCAGAAAAGAGAAGAGAACAGGACTGGAGCTGAAAGAGTTTATTAAAGGGTTTTGTTTAAAGGCTTGGTTGCTTGTTTCTAACCAAGCCTTTATTCTTGGCGATGTTTTTGAGACGGTAATAAGCTGCTGATTTTATTGTCTTGAAGTGTTAAAGTTTGGATATCTGACTTGATTTGAAGGTTTCAGGGAGAGAGAGTGAAGGCGACTGCTCTCTGTTTGTGTGGGTCAAAGATGATAACTTTAGTCTGGTCGTTTTGCCTCCACACAGAGACTCCACCGAACCAGATTCACCTGCTGTTGCCTCACACACTCCTTCTAGAACATTCTGACTCTGCAGCGACACAAACGATTTACAGTCAGACTCACTGTTTCACATCGACCTTAAAGAACAAAACTGTGAAAACGACATTTGAATCGAGCCGCAGATTCAGACTAAAACAGAAGCAACGTTTGTGTTTAAATGTGGCTTTTCTCAGAGCGTCCCAGTGACATTTACCTCCAGAGAAAAGGTCACTCTGCTCCGGACTAAACAAGACTGAACCAGGATAAAAACAAGACTAAAGCAGGATAAAAAACAAGACTAAAGCAGGACTAAAACAAGACTGAAACTGGACTAAAAACAGGTCTAAAGCAGGTCTAAATACAGGACTAAAACTGGTCTAAAGCAGTCTAATACAGGACTAAAACTGGTCTAAAGCAGGTCTAAATACAGGACTAAAACAGGTCTAAAGCAGGTCTAAATACAGGACTAAAACAGGTCTAAAGCAGGTCTAAATACAGGACTAAAACAGGTCTAAATACAGAATTAAAACAGGTCTAAAACAGGTCTAAATACAGGACTAAAACAGGGCTAAATACAGGACTAAAACAGGTCTAAATACAGGACTAAAACAGGTCTAAATACAGGACTAAAACAGGTCTAAAAACAGGACTAAAACAGGTCTAAATACAGAATTAAAACAGGTCTAAAGCAAGTCTAAATACAGGACTAAAACAGGTCTAAATACAGGACTAAAACAGGTCTAAATACAGGACTAAAACAGGTCTAAAACAGGACTAAAACAGGTCTAAAGCAGGTCTAAATACAGGACTAAAACAGGTCTAAATACAGGACTAAAACACGTCTAAAGCAAGTCTAAATACAGGACTAAAACAGCGGTCTAATACAGCAAGTCTAAATACAGGACTAAAAACAGGTCTAAATACAGGACTAAAACAGGTCTAAAGCAAGTCTAAATACAGGACTAAAACAGGTCTAAATACAGGACTAAAACAGGTCTAAAGCAGTCTAAATACAGGTCTAAAAGCAGGTCTAAAATACAGGTCTTAAAGCAGGTCTAAATACAGGACTAAATACAGGTTTAAAGCAAGTCTAAATACAGGACTAAAACAGGTCTAAAGCAAGTCTAAATACAGGTCAGGTCTAAATACAGGACTAAATACAGTCTAAAGCAGGTCTAAATACAGGACTAAATACAGGTTTAAAGCAGGTCTAAATACAGGACTAAACAGGGTCTAAATCAGCGTCTAAATCTAAAACAGTCTAAATACAGGACTAAAAACAGTCTAAATACAGGACTAAAACAGGTCTAAATCAGGTCTAAACTTACAGGACTAAAACAGGTCTAAAGCAAGTCTAAATACAGGACTAAAACAGGTCTAAATACAGGACTAAACAGGTCTAAATCAGGTCTAATACAGGACTAAAACGGTCTAAAGCAAGTCTAAATACAGGACTAAAACAGTCTAAATACAGGTCTAAATACAGGACTAAAACAGGTCTAAATACAGGACTAAACAGGTCAAAGCAGGTCTAAATCCAGGCCTAAAACAGGTTAAAGCAGGTCTAAATACAGGACTAAAACAGGTCTAAATCAGGTCTAAATACAGGACTAAAAACAGGTCTAAATACAGGACTAAAACAGGTCTAAAGCAGGTCATCTAAATACAGGACTAAAACAGGTCTAAATACAGGACTAAAAACAGGTCTAAATACAGGACTAAAAACAGGTCTTAAAACAGGTCTAAATACAGGACTAAAACAGGTTAAAGCAGGACTAAAACAGGAACTAAACCAGGTCTAAATCAGGTCTAAATACAGGACTAAACAGGTCTAAAGAGCAGGACTAAAACAGGTCTAAAACAGGACTAAAACAGGTCTAAATCAGGTCTAATACAGGACTAAAACAGGTCTAAAGCAAGTCTAAATACAGGACTAAAAAAACGGTCTAAATACAGGACTACTTAAATACCAGGTCTAAATCAGTCTAAATACAGGACTAAAACAGGTCTAAAGCAGGTCTAAATACAGGACTAAAACAGGTCTAAATCAGGTCTAAATACAGGACTAAACAGGTCTAAATACAGGTCTAAAGCAGGTCTAAATACAGGACTAAAACAGGTCTAAACAGGTCTAAATACAGGACTAAAGCAAGGTCTAAATACAGGACTAAAAACAGGTCTAAATACAGACTAAAACAGTCTAAATCAGGTCTAAAACAGGTCAAATCAGGACTAATCAGGTCTAAAGCAGGACTAAAACAGGTCTCAATCAGGTCTAAATACAGACTAAACAGGACTGAAACCGACAGAATCTGTATTTTTAGTCAGAGTTTTCCCGAAGCCCAAACTCTGTAAGTGTTTTGTCCTCTAAAGGACATTGAAAGTCCATTTATAAAACTTAATTTCCAAATGAAGCAGAGTGGGACTGTTCATATCAGAGAGTTCTCCACAGTGCAAATTAAGTTTTAGATACAAGTGACTCGCTTCCAGTCCTAAGCTGTCGTCAGATTAAGTTGAAGAAATCACACAGTCCACTGGCGCTTCCAATATTCTAAGCTGTCTCTTTAACGACCTTTTCTTCGGCGTTTGTGTCTCTTCTTGTTTTAGTTTCAGAGATGGGACTGAATCTGTTCTGTGTTTGACCCTGCAGCTGTTCCTCTGGTTGTATCAGGGAACTAAGGTCAACTGATCAGTGTCAGAGTTCAGTACAGACCTTACAGCTGTTCACACTGGTCTGACGAGGACTTAAATCACTGTTTGAGAGGCTGAATTATCTGAGATCTGAGGCTGTATTGATCTGGAGTGATCAGAGGTTGTATTGATCTGAGACTCCCAGACTCAGACTCGTCAGATCTAATATCTGGTCCTGCTCAGACTCAGTCCTCAGACCTGGATCCTGCTCTCTTCTGTCTGTCTTTAACACAAACTTCAAGTGTTGAGATGGAGCCAGTGTTGCTGCCTGGGTTTTTTAGGTCTTACATCGGCTCATTTGTTCTTTTCTCTCGTGTCTTGGCAGATAACTTTTATTTTTTCTTGTAATAAGACAGTTGTAATAAGCTAGGTGCTCATTTATCTTGGCAGATCGAATGGTAAAGATCTACGCTTTGGAATTAATACATTTTCTGCACTCGTGTTCATGCTTTTTGATTTTATCTTTTAACCCTATTCCCTGCTCCACTTCCCATACATCCCCTTCTCCAGTAGTGCTGACCCCAGTCGTACACTGAGAGCGAGTTTGATGTGAGGTGGGACTCGGACGACTCTTACAAGTCTTAGAAAGTGCTTCAAACCAGAGTGCCCTTGTACACAGACGTTGGAGCAGTGCAAGTTCATGTCCGAGAATGGAGTGACTGTGCAGAAAGAATCCGTGAAGAGTCTATTTTTCCCACAGGTCGCAGCGGTCTGAAGTGACTTTCAAGTCCTAAGAGGTAGGACTGAAAGTCCACATACGGCCTAATACGTATGTGAATGTATTTTAGTGTTTGGGAGTGTGTGTGTTGTGTGTGTGTAGGGGGGGGGTGGGGTATGGTGGGGAGGAGGGGTGGAGGGTATGTACACGTATGTGGGTTTTCTCGGGGGTGGGGGCATGTGGATTGTTTTTAATGCACTGTAAAGCACTTTGTGTTGCATTTCATGTATGAAAAGCGCTTTATAAATAAAGTTTGATTGATTGATTGATTGAGGAGCATTCTCGCAAGAATCCACATGAATCCACTCAGCTTTGGTAATAACGACCACAGTGGACTGGAGCTGGTGTACAAGGCACTGAGCAAGTCAGTCTCACTAGAAATGGCGTATTTTGACCACGACTTCACAGCTGTTTTAGTACTTATGTTACGCTGTACATTTAGCACGATATGAAAAAGCGTAAAATGACACAAGATTTCACAGCGTCAGAATGGACGAGTTTTGGTCTTGTCCACGTGGGGACGTTTTCTTCAGGTGAAACAGGTAAATCCAGGCATCAAGTTACTAAAACTGATAAGATTAGGTCTGGGGCTTGGGGCAGGTTAAGATTAGAATCAGGATTTCATTAATATTCATAAATAAGAACACGTCTTAACAAACACCATTCAAATGAATGGGGACTGTGACACGTACTATAATTACACAGGACGGTCGTGAACTCGTGTTAATCATACCTCATTTACATAATGTGTCATGTCGTGGTAAATGTACGCTTTCTTGTGAGGCTCATGTACAGAAGGTGTTAGTTATGGTCCTGACTCTGCGTAGAGCTCTCCTCTGCTCCTCACACACACACACACACACACACACATGAAACGGGTCTGGCTCACGCTGACAGAAAAAACTTTGTCAGGTTTTTGTGTGGAAATGTTCTAGAGGTGATTTGTGCATTTAAATCTGCAGAGGTGTTTGTTCATCAGCTGTTTTTGCTCGTAATAAATGACAAATTTACCTGAAACTGTCTGGCTGAGAACTTATAGGACTGGGAATAAATGGAATGGTTTATCTGTAGCACATTTACACAGACAGATGTCTTCCAAAGTGTTTCACAGAACAACCTCTCCTCAGTGGAACATGTTTTTAGTTCTAAAATGTGTCTTTGATTATGTTGCCATGTGCTGTGATACATCATAGCATGTTGGATGGGCCTCTTCTCTGTCTGTTTCTTTTCTGTCTGTCTCTTATTCTCTCTCAAACCACAGAGACCACTGGCCCAAAAGTCACGCATCGCACCAGAAAACATCCCGACTCTCTTGATAAACCAGCAGGCCTGTGCACAGAGCTGATCATGAGCGACACAGAGGAGCACAACTTACTAATAGTGACTTTAACAAATATTATTATTCTTTAGCCTGAAGCGTAGCATTAGTCAGATTTCAGTCAGATGCAAGTTGATTGAGTTGGAAAGCTTTGAATTGAGCTGTTTCATCTGTTAAGTATCTCACCTCCGAGAGCCTGAGACGCTTCATAGACACAAACACAAGTGTACTGATAAAAAGTGTATGTTCCGTGTCTGGTTTAAACACGGCTCTGGGTCGTGTCGCACTTCTCTGACGATAATAAAAGCTCCGTCAGGTTGTTCTTTGTTCCCTGGAGCTGTGAGGCGAACAGTTCGACTCTTGTTTCACGTCCGCAGCGGGATCCGGCTTCATTAGAATCCTGTGTTGTGTGTACCGCGCTCTCACAGCAGGGGGCGCTCTCTCTCTCTCTGTCTTGTGTCTGTGTTGTCCGCGCTCTCACAGCAGGAGGCGCTCTCTCTTGTGTCTGTGCGCCGCGCTCACGCAGCAGGGGGCGCTCCGCAGACGCAGCAGGGGGGCGGGGCTTTGGGCTGCACCTCTCTGCCGTGATTGGTTCAGAGTTCAGAGGGTTCTTACAGGAGCTGATGGTTCAGGTTTATGTTCTGCAGCTGCTGAAGTGAGAAAACCTGTCGATCTGAAGGATTTGTTCACTTCTTGTCTGACATTCCATTTAAACTCTTTTAAATCCTCAGATCTCGACTGCTGTATGACTGCTCACAACACTATAAGCACTGGGACAAACACTTGTTCACTTGGTTTTGTGTCTGAATGTCCAAACTCGTCCACAAAAGCCTCGTTTAAACCCAGAGTCCTTGCCCCGTCAATATCACTGTTCTACTAACCTCGTTCACAAAAATGTATTTATTTTAGTCTTTTGTTTAACATTGAATGCTCAGTATGGCATTTGTTTCTCCGACGGGATAGGTGTAGGGGTTGTGCTCGTTTTTTCTCGGGACATCCCCGGTTCCCCACCAACATCAAGAGTGCAGTGTTAGGGTAATAATTCGTCGTCAGCTAGTTAGTCCTTATTGGACTAAGCCTAAAGAACATGATAGGAGGAGGGAATGTCCCCGTAGCGCTGCCAACTGCGGCGATGCATCTTGGGCTTCCTGAGGAAGATGCTCAGAGATCATATGAGGATCCAGGTCATAATGCAGTAGCGACAACATTCCCTACGCGACAAAGGATGCTTAGCAGTACCTAGACCTGACCGTGGTTTTTGACTAAACAATGGCACGCAACCAGCTCAGTATGGGCTTACTCACGAGTGTTTGAGGTTGATGTTTTGGCGTGGTTAACCGAAGCGGTATGTCCCTGAGTGTTTCTAAAACTCACTTGACGGTAAAGGTTATTTTTAGAACTCCTCCAAATTCAAGTGCACAACCACAGGTTGTCTTTCCTCACTCTGTGTCTCTTCGGCAGGACCAGGTGACGACTAAAATGAGTCAAGATGAATGGATCAAACATGTTAACTATGCATACAATATTTTTCAAGCATTAAATGATTGAATCGAATGAATGAATGATAGCGATTTTGCGTCTAATATGGCAG
Organism: Mugilogobius chulae; assembly: GCA_038363315.1. NCBI lineage: Eukaryota > Metazoa > Chordata > Actinopteri > Gobiiformes > Gobiidae > Mugilogobius > Mugilogobius chulae. The sequence continues at coordinate 50,191,163 of CM076396.1, forward strand.
GATCCTACAAAATACTATCTTATCACCGAGTAAATCAGTACTGTTAAAAAAATTACTGCTTTGACATATAGCGGAACATATAATGATGTTATGATCAAGTTCAAAAATGTATCAAACTCTGACTCAAGTACTATTTTAGTTACTGAATAATGTGCATTGGCTAAAGATCTTTCTGTATGTAGGTGTGCAAAAGCAGACTATCAGACTCCTGTAGCGTTCAAAGATTAAGATAGACATGTTGTAGTCTAACGTGTACGTGATGAATCGTGTGCAGTACGTGGCTCTGTTGGTGTGGACATTTGCAGTGATTGTTAGAGCGCTGTACAATCTATGGCAGCCTGGCAAACTGTCGGAGCCCGGGGCTCTACAAAGTCTGCCGTATGCCCAGCGGCGGAGTCACACATTTAATGGAATTTCACAATGTTATTCACACAGTAAGACGTAATAAAGAATCAAAGCCCAAAAATATGTTTTCCACAATAGATAAACATTGAAGATGTTTACAAGATTTAGAAAGTCGTAATTTTTGATGGTATATCATAAGAACATCTATTATGTGTATGACACATTTTCAGAGAGAAAGTCAAGATTACGAAATCATTTTTTGCTGATATATAAATTACACACACTATTCTAAATCTGCTAAAATCAAGCTTAATCTAACAAAAGCAGCTTATCTTTAAAATGGCTTCAACTTTATTCATAGTATAATTTTTTAGTAAACTGAGTTTGTTTTTTTGTCAAAAATCACTCACTTTGCCTTTGTTATAGACACTTTGACTTTATTTCGCAGCAGATATTTTGTGCCTATCTGATAATGTTGAGCTCATAACGATTAGTTAATGGCAAAAACGAGCAAACATTAATTTTGTACATAGATCAAGACCTTTTTATACTGTCAAAGGCAAAGGTGTTTACCAATAATATTTAAGAGAAATTTATTTTATATATTGTAAGTTTCAACACCAATATGCACACGGCAACACTTGTTTGATCGTACAAATAACCACAAAGCACACTTGTCTCTCCAATACTGTGGTTGTTTATAAGAGGAGAGTATGATTATTGTGGGATGTCCCAATCGTAAGAATGCACAGACACAATATATAAATTACAAATTACCCACAAGAAACACAAATTGGGTTGTATGGTACACGGTATTGGAGCGCTTAATCGATTATTCGTCGAGTCTAGGTAGCTACGCATGACCCTTCAGATTCTGATCGAGCAGTAGTGTATGCAAGGACAAAGACCTGAGTTGCACGATGAGCATGGCGTAGAGTTGTAAGATGATGGCGAATCGAACCAGGGAGCAAATGTCAGAGGCGATAAGAGGGTTGTAAGTTATAGATGCATCGAAGGACCAGTCTGAGATCGATGAAGAGCAAGAGTGGTCGAGATCACTTGGTTGCACTAAGAATGGACAAGTCTGAGTTGAGAGCAGATGGTGTATGTGCATCGGAATGTGTACAGGTCAGAGTCGATGAGAGAGGTGTATATAGATTGGCAACATGTGAACGTCTCGAGTTCCGAGATGAGGCGTGTGTATCGAGTGTGCACTGAGGTGAGAGGTTCGTGAGTGATGAGGCGTGTGATTATGAGCACTGGGACAGTCTCGAGTCGATGAACGTAGTAGTATGTTACGAGGTACAGTCTCTTAAGTTAGATGAGCAGAGTAGGTGGAAAAACCAAGATTTGAGAAAAGTCTGTGGGTCGTTTGCTTGTCGCAGAGGCAAGTACATAGTTGGCCTGATACGAACAAAGTGAAACCTTCTACGTACACACTGGCCATTACTTTAAAACTGAACAACATCACGATCTTCAATCTATTTACTATGTCACGCCTGTGGTGACATTAGCTACTCTCCTGGGCTTCTGATGGTCTGATAGTGGCGTTTAACTCTACAGCTGTAACTGAGGCTACTTCTGTTGTGAAAATACAGCAGCCAGAATTAAGTTGCAAGGCGCAGTGTGTGGACCATTAAAGCTGAGCGGCCATTCTTATATGTATAGCTGCACTGTGCTCCACACCTGCATCTCGCACAGCAGTTCTCATAGAATAACAGTGATAACGATTACGTCAATGAGTCTCTGTAGCTCTAGTTTAAGACCAATGGACCAAGAATGTCTTTTACACCATTTGGACTGGACTTCTACGAGCTCGACCTGTTAATTAGCTACATTGATATTAGACATGAGTCTACATCAGAGCAGTATTAAGATGGCACCTGATTCCCACCTCGGTGGGAGAGAAACCACATGTCTATACACTCATCCACCAAACACAGGCAGTGATCTGCCTTTTCCCTGCCTGGCTCTTCTGCATCTTCACCTCTCAGTGCCAGCGCAAACTCAACGGAAGAGCAAAATGCTATGCTAGTAGGCAACGCTTGAACGCGTCAGATTCTGTGGCGTAGCGCAGAATCAGTCACGCGAGAGCACTCAAGATGTATTTATTTATACAGTCTGTGTTCAAACTTCCACTTGTGTCTGCGCAAATAACATTCGCACACCAGAGAGATCCTGCCTCTGTTCCACATGGTTTGTCTCACACTCTTGTCAATGTACCAAACTCAACCTGGTCAAGCTGTCCACACTTAAAACACTGTCCCACACTTAAAACAACTGTCCACACTTAAAACCACTGTCCACACTTAAACAACTTCACTCGTGCCACATCGTGCATACACTTAAAAACCACTTGTCCCGACAACTTGTAAAACCACATCCACTGATGCCACGAATCTAAAACCACTGTCCCAACGACTCGCGCAGAAACTGAGGTCTCCAACGTGTAGATGTAAATACCACTGTCCACACTAACTCACTGTACGCTCACCTGTCACGACTTAAAAACACAACTGTCGGACTAGACTCTAAAACGCAGGTTCACTGTCCACACTTAAAACACTCACTGTGTCCAGTCAGTTAACGATCCGTGTTCAGAGAATGAAACGAGCAGTAAAGTGATCAATAAGTGTGACTAATGAACGAGCTGTGATCGTGTGTGCGCTAATGTGATGTTCCACTGTGATTACAATGAGCTGTTCACATCGATTCTACAAACACTTCACACAGAGACACAGAGACAACAGGATCAGTCCGGACTTAGACCTCAGATTTGGACCTGGATCAGGTTATAAAGCCACTTAGACAAACTTCGTGCTTTTGACTCACTGGACTTGTCTCTCTTTGACTCAGACTTGTCTCTCTTTGACTCGGACTTGTCTCTCTTTGACTCAGACTTGTCTCTCTTTGACTCAGACTTGTCTCTCTTTGACTTGGACTTGTCTCTCTTTGACTTGGACTTGTCTCTCTTTGACTCAGACTTGTCTCTCTTTGACTCCAGGACTTGTCTCTCTTTGACTTGGACTTTCTCTCTTTATTGGACTGTGCAGACTTGTCTCTCTTTGACTTGGACTTGTCTCTCTTTGACTTGGACTTGTCTCTTTGACTGACTGTCTCTCTTGACTTGGACTTGTCTCTCTTTGACTCAGACTTGTCTCTCTTTGACTTGACTTGTCTCTCTTTGACTCCGACTTGTCTTTTTACTTGGATTGTTTCTCTTTGACTCAGACTTTCTTTTTGACTTGGACTTGTCTCTTTCTGACTGTTCCTGACTTCGGACTTGTCTCTCTTGACTTGGACTTGTCTCTCTTTGACTCAGACTTGTCTCTCTTTGACTTGGACTTGTCTCTCTTTGATTGACTTGTTTTTTCAGACTTGTTCTGACCGTTCTTTGACTCAGACTTGTCTCTCTTTGACTTGGACTTGCCTCTCTTTGACTTGGACTTGTCTCTCTTTGACTGGACTTGTCTCTCTTTGACTTGGACTTGTCTCTCTTTGACTCAGACTCTGTCTTCTTTTTGACTCAGATTGTCTCTCTTTGACCTTCGACTTGTCTCTCTTTGACTTGGACTTGTCTCTCTTTGACTACTTGTCTCTCTTTGACGACTTGTCTCTCTTTGACTCAGACTTGTCTCTCTTTTAGACTCGAACAGACTGTCTCTCTTGACTCAGACTTGTCTCTCTTTGACTCAGACTTGTCTCTCTTGACTCAGACTTGTCTCTCTTTGACTCAGACTTGTCTCTCTTGACTAGACTTGTTCTCTCTTTGACTCAGACTTGCTCTCTTGACTGACTTGTCTCTCTTTGACCTCAGACTTGTCTCTCTTTGACTTGGACTTTCTCTTCTCTTTGACCTCAGACTTGTCTCTCTTTGACTTGGACTTGTCTCTCTGGTGTTTTTGTGGAAGCTTTACGGTCGTCGCCGTGTGGTTTCCAGCCGGGCGTTGCCGTGGAAACAGCAGCTGGCTCCGGCCCGAGCAGCTCTGTGGGAAACGTGAACATGTGTGTGTGCAGAGGCTGGAGCCGGTCGTCACAGTAACATACACAATCCCACTTTCACACGGCGTTCCAGCGCAGAATTCCACCTCCGAAAACTGTGAGGGATTTCAGAAGAGTGAGAAACCTGAGTGTTTTCTCCTTTCTCTTTTTATCTCTCCTCTATCCCCCTTTCTTCTCTCTCTCTTACTTTTCTCTTATCTTTTTCTCTTCTCTCTTTCTTTCTCTCTCTCTCTCTCACGCTGTCTTGTCTTTCTTTCTCTCCCTCATCCTCTCTTTTCTTGTGCTGTACTTTATATCTCTTTCTCTTCTCCCTCTTTCATCTCCCTCTTGCTTCTCTCTCCTTATCATCCTCTTCTCTTTCTCTCATTCCTCTTTGTCTCCTCTTTTCTTTTCACCTCTTCTCCTCTCTCTCTCCTCTCTCTCACTCTCCACTATCTCTTTGCTCTGTGTTTCCTCTCTTTTCTCTCTCTTTTTTTACTTCTTTTTCTTGCTCTCACATCTCTTCTTCTTTTCTCTTCTGTTTCTTTCTTCTTTTTCTCTCCCATCTCTCTCTCTCTACTGTCTCTTCTCCGCCTTTGATCCTCACCCGCTTTCCTTTCTCTCTTACTTTCTCCCTGTTTCTCTCTCGCTCCCTTTTTTCTCTCTAACTCAGTCTCTTGTATTCTTTCTCTTTCTTCTTGCTGCTCTCTTTATTATTTCTTCTCCCTCTCTTCTTTTCTGTCTCCCTCCTCTCACTTCTCCCTCTCTCTCCCTCTTCTTTCCCTTCTGCCCTTCCCCTCCTCCTCTTTCTCCACCTCATCTGGTTCTCCCTTTCTCTTTCCCTCTTTCTTCTCTCCCTACCCTCTATTATTTCCCCCTCTCTCTCTTTCTCTCTCTCCCTGTCTCTCTCGTTCTCCCTCCCTTTCTTTCCTTCTTTCTCACTCTTCCAACCTCCCTCTTTCTCTCTTTCCTCCCTTCCTCTCTTTCTTTCATCTCTTCCAGCATCCCTCTCTCTCCCTCCCTTCTTTCTCCTCTTCTCTCTCTCTCTCCCTCTCCACTCCCTCTCTCTCTCCTCCCTCTCTCTTCTTTCTTTCTTTCTTTCCTCTCTCTCCACCCCTCTCTCCCTCCCTCTGTCTTTCCTCCCTCCCTCCCTCCCTCTCTCACTCTCTCTCTTTCTCTCCTCCCTTCCTTTCTCCTCTTCTCTCTTTCTTCTTTTTTTCTTTCTTCCCTCTGTCTCTCCTCCCTCTGTTTTCCTCCCTCCTCCCTCTCTCCTCCCTCCGTCCCTCCCTCTCTCTCTCTCTCTCTCTCTCTCTCTCCTATAACTCTCCCTCACTCTCTCTCTTTCCTCTCTCTCTCTTCTTACCTACACATCTGTCTCCATGGAAACCGGACTCACACTCAAACTCTTTAATCGTCCGAGTCTGATTCAAATTGGACTTTTCCTCCTCGTCCTTGATGTGTCGGCCATGTTTCGGTCCTGAGCCTGGTCGTCACAGCAACACAAAACCCACACCATCGCCACGGTCACCATCGCTGTGTCACCGGCCAATCACGTGCCACCTTTATCCAGCAGCGTGTATATATCATATTGTAAAGTAAAACCAGAACGAGAGATTTTCTACAATATGAACAGCTGAAAGGTCTGTTTAAAGCCTTAATGTGGAATTCCAACAGGCAGGAAAGTTCCGCAGCGCTCCTTTAAACGACCATGATTATCCCGGCGTTTTACATCCAGGAAAAGCTGATGTTTTGTGACTTTCTGCGTTCTTTTATTCCATTTTTCACACGATTCTCGGCTCAAAAAGAGTCAGTTTTACAGAAAAGTGGAGACGGCTTTTTAAAATTCCCCTCAGACTTTTCTCTTCTTTGTGAAAACTTCCGCGGAATTTCAAACATTTCCAAAAGTTCTGTGAAAAGTTTGTGTTTGAAAAAGGAGAAAAAGAGCTGCTCGTTCCGGAGTCTGGTCACACTTCGCAATCACAAAGTTTAGATTTATGCACATTTCAACACAAAACACACACACAGACATATCCAGTCTCATTCAGATTAGATTAGACTGGGTTATGATGATGTCATTAGGTGATGTAGTAGTCAAGACCAGACTAATCCAGACCAAGATCTTTCTAAGACCAAGACCAAGACCATCTTTATAATTTTATCAGTGTCTTCATGATCTTACTGTTCAGAGCTTATTAGAAACAGTGTCTGGGAAAAGTCTCTGCTCTGAGGCCGTGAAAAACAGGATAAACTCCACTAAACCAGGACTCAGACTAAACCAGGACTAAATCAGGACTAAACCAGACTAAATCAGGACTAAACCAGGACTAAATCAGGACTAAACCAGGACTAAATAGGACTAAACCAGGACTAAATCAGGACTAACCAGGACTAAATCAGGACTAAACCAGGATAAATCAGACTAAAGCAGGACTAAAAGCAGGACTAAATCAGGACTAAATCAGGACTAAACCAGGACTAAATCAGGACTAAATCAGGACTAAAGCAGGACTAAAGCAGGACTAAAGCAGGACTAAGCAGGACTAAATCAGGACTAAAGCAGGACTAAATCAGGATAAATCAGGACTAAGCAGGACTAAATCAGGACTAAATCAGGACTAAATCAGGACTAATCAGGACTAAAGCAGGACTAAGGCAGGACTAATCAGGACTAAAGCGGACTAAAGCAGGACTAAATCAGGACTAAATCAGGACTAAAGCAGGACTAAGCAGGACTAAACAGACTAATCAGGACTACATCAGGACTAAAGCAGGACTAAATCAGGACTACTCAGGACTATATAGGACTAAAGCAGGACTCATCAGGACTAAAGCAGGACTAAAGGACTAAATCAGGACTAAATCAGACTAATCAGGACTAAAGCAGGACTAAATCAGACAAATCAGGACTAAATCAGGACTAAAGCAGGACTAAAGCAGGACTAAAGCAGGACAAGTCACTGCGCTGGGACACGAAATTCCTGCAGCAGAACATGGAGCTAATGAAGTGTGGTCTCTGTGTCAGACTCGAGTCCAAGACAAGACTGAGACCGAAATATTCTTGAGTCTAAGACAAAATCCATGAAAAGACCAAGACCAAGACATTCTCAAATCCAAGACAAGACCAATTCCAAGACAAAACCAAGAAGAAGACAAAGCCAAGTCCAAAACAAGACCAAGACCATAATATTCTCGAGTCTAAGACAAGGCAGAGTCCAAGACAAGACCAAGACTGAAATATTCTCGATCCAAGACAAGACCAAAACAAGGCCGAGTCCATGAAAAGATCAAGACCAAGATAAGATCAAATCCAAGACAAGGCTGAGTCCATAAAAAGACTGAGCTCACGACAAGACTAAGACATTCTCCAAGACAAGACCGAGTCCAACACAAAGACAAGTCCAAGACAAGACCGAGTCCAACACAAAGACAAGTCCAAGACAAGACTGAGTCCAAGACAGAGCCGAAGACAAGACCGAGACAGAGCCGAAGACAAGCCCTAGACCAGGGATCTCAAACTCAAATGGAGAGTCACAGAGATAGACACACACAGAGACGGGAGAGATCAATATACTGTATGTTTCAGAAATGGAAATGAGATTAGACAAAGCTCAGAGAGAGAAAAACATAGATGAGTGATGCAAAAAAAATCCTTTTCAGCACCACGGACAGCTCCACAATACAAAACGTAGTCATTTTAAACATTTTTCCATCTTATGCAAGTCAGAAGCAGAGAATGGAAAGAGTTACAGTTTATTTGGAGAGAAGAAAAAGGGGGAAAAGCAGAAGAGAACGGAGAGAAAGAGAGAAGGAAGATGGAGTGATGCTGTGAGGGTCATTGAGCGCCTCATGGACCAAACTGCATCATTTACACCAACTTCATGTGTCACAGAGAAAAGAACAGAAAGAGAGAGGGAAGGGAGAGAGGAGGGAGGGAAAGATGGAGTGAGAGAGGGGGAGAGAGAGGAGGAGGGAGAGAGCAGGAAAGAGGAGAGAGAGGGAGAGAGGGGAGTGGGAGAGAGAAGAACAGAGAGAGAGAGAAAGAGGGGGAGAGAAAAGAACAGACAGTCAAGTGTAAATGGAAGAGAGAGAGAGAAGGTGCGGAGCAGAAGAGGAGAGATAAAGGTAGAGAGGGAGAGAAGGAGGACGAGAGACGGTCAAGTATGAAAGAGAGGGTGAGGGGAAAGAGAGAGGGAGAGATAAAGGAGGAGAGAGTGAAAAGAACAGAGAGAGAGAAAGGAACAGAGACAAAGTGTGAAAGGGAGAGGGGAAGAGAAAGAGGGGTGCAGAAGATGAGAGAGAAAGAGAGAGGGAGGACAGTCAAGTATGAAAAAGGAATAAGAGAGAGAAAGAACAGAGAGAGAGGAGAAGAGAGGGGGAGAAAAGAACAGACGGAGTGAAGGAGGGAAGGTTAAAAAGGGGGAGAGAGGGAGAGAGACAAGAGAGAGAAAAGAACAGAAAGAGTGGAGAGATAGAGGGAGGATAAAGACTGTCAAGTGTGAAAGGGAGGAGGAGAGAGAAAGATCAATGTATGTTTAAGAAATAGAAACGACATTAGAACAAGTTCAGTGATTAAAAACACAGATGAGTGATGCAGAAAAACCCACTTTCAGCACCACGGACAGCTCCACAGCACAAAACCTGCTTTAAAACTGATTTAAAGAGACAGATTTATTTATTACTGTTCTGTAAAGTGTTTTGAAAGTAGAAATGCTGTTTTTTCTTCTTTATCTGATGATCTGATTCCAAAAAGATTAGAATAACTCAGAAGTGTGACCGTGTTAAAGCTTTTGTACTGGTCGTTTTGAGCTTCTGTCACTGTTCTAGCTCTGAAATCATCATGTGTGAACAGAGACTGAACTCTTTCTTATCAGTGATCGTCCTGTTGTTTGTCTGCGTGACGTTTACCCGTGCGTGTCTCACAAATCCTCTCCTTTATTTGTGTTTGTGACGGATCGTGTGTGATAAGTGTTTGGGATTCTTTTATCGCTCAAACGTTCGATCGGGAAATGTCACTGAAGCCGCCTGGATTTGACTCTGATACAAAAGCTGAATAAACAGATTTTATTTATGTGACGATCAAACAATGAAAGGAAAGAGGATTTAAAGGGCAGATTGTGTGTGATTATTTAGTTTAAACTTCTCGCACAAAAGGAAATGTTGAGCTTTAACTGTACAAACTAGATTAACATAAGAGTTTACGCTCCTTCAGCTCAGTTTCTTCTCACGACACACAGTAATATTGACCTCAGGACTCATGTAAATTGTAATAATTCAGTTTCTGGTCCTGTGTGAATGGTCCACGTCTGTAAAAATGTCTTCTGTAATTTTCCAAACTCAGATGTCATGGTTAGTTTGTATAAATGTATTAATAATCACTGTGTGGCCTTTTTTACCGTCAGATTTGAAGACGGTGTAGTCCCTCATTCGTCCAGGAGTATTCCATAGTAGAAAGTCTTCAAAGAAGTCATCTGGACAGTGTTTCCGAAGATCAAGACGTTTCGACTCTCATCAGAAAGGCGTTTTCAGTCTGATGGAAGTAGACTGAGACTGGCTGTATTTATACTGAGTTGATCCCTCCCCTTGGGGAGAAGTTAAACCCTAACAACCTGTTCCTAAAACCTGTTCCTAAACACTGTCCAGATGACAAGTTTGAAGACTTTCTACATCAGATTTGAACACAATTATTATTACTCTTCAAAACGGATCATTCTCTGATTAAACTGTATTTTTTTCTACTATTATAAAGCTAAAGATTAAAGACACTACGGTAAAATATGTGACCCAGAAGTACAAGACTGTTTGGGAAAGTTTGGAGCTGCAAAGTTAGAATGAAGAGACTTTATCATTGAGAGAGTGAAATCTGATTCTGATGGACGATCAGTAAAACTAGCCTGGCCAGTCAGATGGTTTATATTTGGTTTATATTCCAAACCAATCACGTGGCCTTCCAGCCACGTGATTGGTTTGGAAACAGCGGTGTTTCAGCCCAATCACATCACAGCAGCGGTTCTGAGGCCCAATCACATTGTAGCAGGGCGGGCTAACACGGGCTGTTAGCGCTGAGTCTGATTCAAGCTAAACAAAGATGGCTGCTCTTGTGGGTGTTTGTGTTCTGCTGCTTTTGATGCGGTTTGAGCAGAAATACAGAGTCGTTTATTTTGAAGAAGAGCAGTATGTGTGACACTTGTTCTGCCCCACACAGACATTGGATACATCATTACGAGTTGTTGCTGTGATTGGCTAAACACAAATAAGGTCAGCCCCACACCCAATCAGCTCCAAGTATTTCACTAAACGCCCCGCCTTTTACCAAACACTTTCAGCGAGTCAAGTCCCAGATGGAGACTGTGGAAGAACTCAAATCAGAGTTGAACACAGATCCATCTGGAGTTAGACAGGTTACAATACAACATGACCAGAGCCACATTTACTCTGCCACAGCTCAGGTCAAAGGTCATTCATGAGAAAACAAACCCACAACACAAGAAATGTCATAAATCAGGTTGTATCAGTTTATAACTCAATCCAGTATCGATACTTGTTCAAATGAGTATCTACACTGCAAAAAAGGAAAATCTAACTTAAATAAAATGACTTGAATGAAGCATATTAAAGACTCATTTTAAGCTTTTTTTCCACTTATTGGATTTGCTTAAAAATCTTGTTAGTCAACTGTTCTTACTGCACTGGCAGATTATGTCACATAAATAACAACATTTTCATATCTTTTGAAAGCCCTTCTTCTTCTTTTTTTTTTTTTTTTTTTTCAGTTTTGAGTTGTAGAACCTGTAAGTACTGGTCTACAACATGAGTATTTCAGTCTGTGTGCCTCAGGCTGCCACAATAAAAGGACACTGCTCATTTTCAGTGGTGTTTTACAATGAACTAAATGTAAATGACAAAACCCAATGTGTTTCCTTTAAAGTGAATCTTCTGTGATGTGTGGCATAACCTGGTCGAGGCTTTGCCCTTGAACCAGAGGCTTTGTGGTTTGAGTCACGCTGCCCCTGAACCAGAGGCTTTGTGGTTTGAGTCGCCCCTGAACCAGAGGTTTTGTGGTTTGAGTACGTCGCCCCTGAACCAGAGGCTTTGTGGTTTGAGTTGTGGCGTCGCCCCTGAACCAGAGGCTTGTGGTTTGAGTCGTGATATCGCCCCTGAACCAGAGGCTTTGTGGTCTGAGTGACGTCGCCCCTGAACCAGAGGCTTTGTGGTTTGAGTCGTGACGCTGCCCTGAACCAGAGGCTTTGTGGTTTGAGTCGTGACGCTGCCCCTGAACCAGAGGCTTTGTGGTTTGAGTCGTGATGTTGCCCCTGAACCAGAGGCTTTGTGGTTTGAGTCGTGATGTTGCCCCTGAACCAGAGGCTTTGTGGTTTGAGTCGTGACGCTGCCCCTGACCAGAGGCTTTGGGTTGAGTCGTGACCGCCCTGAACCAGAGGCTTTGTGGTTTGAGTCGCCCCTGAACCAGAGGCTTTGTGGTTTGAGTCGTGACGCTGCCCCTGAACCAGAGGCTTTGTGGTTTGAGTCGTGACGCTGCCCCTGAACCAGAGGCTTTGTGGTTTGAGTCGTGACGCTGCCCCTGAACCAGAGGCTTTGTGGTTTGAGTCGTGACGTCGCCCCTGAACCAGAGGCTTTGTGGTTTGAGTGACGCTGCCCCTGAACCAGAGGCTTTGTGGTTCGAGTGACGCTGCCCCTGAACCAGAGGTTTTGTGGTCTGAGTGATGTTTCAGGGATGTTCAGGGTTTTTTTCCTCTCACAACGTTTGATTTCATCAGTTTGATCTGCAGAGGCTTTGAGCGCTGCCATGGCAACGGAGCGAGCTAATGGATCACAAGAGCAGCTCCGACAACAGGTGAGAGAGAGAGAGAGGGAAGAGAGGGAGAGAGAACAGGTGAAAAGACAGAGAGAGAAAGAGAGAGAGAGTGAGAGAGGGAAGAGAGAGAGAGAGGGGAGAGAGAGAGAACAGGTGAGAGAGAGAGAGAGAGAGTAAAGAGAGGGGGAGAGAGAGAGAGAGGGAGGGAGAGAGAACAGGTGAAAAGAGAAAGAGAGAAGAGAGAGAGATAGAAGGAGAGAGAGAGAACAAGTGAAAAGAGAGAGAGAGAAGAGAGGGAGGGGAGAGAGAGAGGAAGAGAAAGAAAGGAGAGGGGGAGAGAAGAAAGAGAGAAGGAGGGCAGGTAAAGAGACAGAGAACCGGTGAAAAGAGAGAGAATAGGTCAAAAGAGAAAGGGGGACGAAGAGGAAGAGAGAAAAAGTAGAGAGGGAGAAAGAGAACAGGTGAAAGAGAGAGGGGAGAGAGAGAAAGAGGATTGGAGAGAGAGAGAACAGGTGAAAAGAGAGAGAGGGATGAGAGAGAGAGAGAACAGGTGAAAAGAGAGAGAGGGACGAGAGAGAGAGAACAGGAGAAAGAGAGAGCAGGTGAAAAGAGAAAGAGAGAAGGGGAGAGAGAAAGAGAACAGGTGAAATAAGCGTGAGACAGCAGGTGAAAGGATACAAAGAGGTAGAGAAAGGGGGGCAGGTGAAAGAGTGGGAGGAAAAAGTGAGAGAGGGAGAGAGGAGGTGAGAGAGAGAAGTGAAAGAGAGAAAAAGGGGAGGAGAGAAGGAAAGGAGAGAGAAAGATGATTGAGGGAAAGAAAAAACAAACATGAGAGAGGGGGAGGCAGAGAAAACTGGGGTAAGAGGGAGAGAAAGAGAGAGAGGAGGGAGGGAGAGAGCGGGACAGATGAAAGAGAGAGAGGGAGGAGAGTGGATAGAAAGAAGGAGACCAAGAGAAAGAGAGAGAAGGGGAGAGAGGATTGTAGAAGTGTGATGTGTAAGATTATTGTCAGCTCTGAAGCAGGTGTTGTCTCTTCCTCTCTCTCTCTCTTTTTCTTCCCTCCCCTCCCACCTCGTCTCTCTCTTATCCTCCCTCTCTCTCTCACTCTCTCTCTCTCTCTCTCTCTCCTCTCTCTCTCTCTCTCTCTCTCTCCCTCTCTCTCTCTCTCCAGTAGAAGTCTGATGTTGTGTCAGTTTACCGTCGTCTCTGAAGCTGGAGTTTTGTCTGAAATCACAAGAGTCTGAATCAAATATTTAGAGAAGCAGCAGGAGCCAAAGACAGTACAGACTTCAGACTGAGATGGAGAGAGAGAGAGAGGGAGAGAGGGAGAGAGAGGGAGAGAGAGAGAGAGGAGAGAGGTGTAGAGGAGCAGAGGGAGGAGAGATGAGAACAGAAGCAGCTGGAGGCAACAACAGAGACTTCAGGCTCAGACGGAAAGAGACAGAGCGAGCTGTGGAAGAGAGAGAGGGAAAGGAGGATGAGAAGGAGAGACAGAGCTGTGGAAGAGAGGAGAGAGAGAGAGGGAGGAGAGAGAGAGGCAGGAACAGAAGCAGCAGGAAGCAGACGATAGAGACTTGAGAGAGGGAAAGAAAGAGGGAAGATGGGGGATAGAGACGACGAGACAGAGGGAGGAAGAGAGGGAGGAGAGAAGGAGGGGAGATGGGGAAGAGAGAGATAGCTGTGGAAGACAGGGAGAGAGAGAGATTAAGGAAGAGGGGCAGGAGAGGGAGAGAGAAGCAGCAGAAGGCAAAGACAGTAGTAGAGAGAGAGGGAGAGAGAGTTGTGGAAGGGCAGAGAGAGAAAAAGAGAGAGGAGAGAAGAAGCAGAGAGGGAAAGGAAAAGTGGGGAGAGAAGAAGGAGGAGAGAGAGAGAAGAAGGAGGAGAGAGAGAGAGAGAACAGGGGAAATAGAGAGATAACAAAAGTGGAGAGAAGAGACATGGGTAACGAGAGAGAGAGGAGGAGAAGATAAAAAGCAAGAGGAAGGGAGAGAAGGGGAGACAAGCAAGAGAAGAGAGGAGAAGAGAAAGGAACGGATGAAAGAAAACGCAAGGAAGCATGAGAAGATGAGAGAAGATTGATAGAAAAGGAAAATAATGGAGGGAAAAGAGGTGGAAGGAGGAGAAGAAAGGATCAGGAGAGAAAAGAGAAAATGGGGCAAAGAGAGAGAGGAAAGATGAGAGACGGGGAGAACTGGGGAGATGAAGAGATGACAAGAAGTGAAGAGAAGAGAGCTGGGAAATGAGAGAGAGAGAGGAGAAGATAAAAAGAGAGGAGGGTAGAGAAGAGGAGAGAAGGAGACAAGCAAGAGAAGAGATGAGGAGAGGAAAGAATGAAAGATGAAAGAAAATACAGGGAAGCAAGAGGAGAAAGGAGAAGAATGATAGAAAAGGAAAGAGGAGTGAAGGGAAAATAGGTGGAAGAAGGAGAGGAACGAATTGGGAGAGAGAAGAGAAATGGGGACAGAGAGAGAGAAGAAGGAGAGGAGAAGAAGGGGATGGGGAGAGAAGCAGAAAAGATGTGAGAGAAGAAAGAGAAGGAGGCGAGAGGAAGAAGGAAGGAAAGTAAAGAGACAGAATACTTCAGTTTTAACCTTGTCACGTTTGGATGTTTAGTTCATGTATCACTAACAACAACATAGCATGCTAAAGGCGTACTTTTGTAGAGTAACATTTCAAACCCGGTCCAGACGTCGGGCTCTGAAAAGATCACGCGTTTGTAATGGTTTTGCTCAGAAGTTGTATAAATGCTAATGGCGTCACCTTTTGTAAATCCAGCTGCGTGTCTGGACGAGGCTGACATTTCCCACACGGAGCGGAGCAGTGAAGGCACCTCCTGGTAAAGAGGCGTTCAGGGACAGCGGGTGGTTTCAGGACTGGTTCAGGGACAGCGGGTGGTTTCAGGACTGGTTCAGGGACAGCGGGTGGTTTCAGGACTGGTTCAGGGACAGCGGGTGGTTTCAGGACTGGTTCAGGGACAGCGGGTGGTTTCAGGACTGGTTCAGGGACAGCGGGTGGTTTCAGGACTGGTTCAGGGACAGCGGGTCGTTTCAGGACTGGTTCAGGGACAGCGGGTTGTTTCAGGACTTGCTCCACTGCCACGGGAGCAGCAGCACACAGAGGTCACACAAACGCAAATCTCTCTCTCTTCAGTCTGTTTAACAAAGTTTCTGCTGAAAACACAACTTCACATTATCTCTAGTCAGTTTTTTCCTCTTATATTAAAGTGAGGCTAAACACGCTTCAGAGACTAACTCCGCCCACAACTGAACCTCAAACAGGCTTGTAAAAGTGGAGATGCCCGGAGGCCTTTAAGAGACGCCCAGTGGTGTGAACAGACTTTAATTGAAGCACCAAATATGAACAGCGGTCCGGGTCCTGACGTTGCAGCGGAGGGAGCTGTGTGGTGTGTCTTTGTTTACTTGCACATAATAGATTTTTTATGTGCGTCAATACACTGTGACGTCAGAGGGAACTGAAATGCACTGACAGCGTTTGCCCATCGGCAGTACAGCCACGGTTTTACACACATAACTCCAAAATGAACGAGTTTGCACAAAAATGTCCAAAAAAGGCCTGGAAACAGTAAGATAATTCAATTTTGACCCCAGATACAACAGTCTGACAGTGAAAAAAAGTTGATTCTGAGTTTAGTTTCTCTTAATGTACATTGCCACATAAATCTCTTAAAAGTCCTCACACATGTGAAGAAGGTCAACCTGGTGATTTCTGTTTGTGACTAGACCGGTAGGTGCTTTCTGATTCTGGTATTGATAGTGACGAGTTGGACTGGAACCGGAAAACTTTAACAAGACTTGTTTTGAGACCGGTTTCTTAATGGTTCTTTTATCAGTTCAGTTTTAAAAATGTTAATTAGAAGCCCTAATTGTCAAAACTTTATTTCGGATTAACAGTTGATGTTTTTTTCCACACATGCTCCATGCAGAAAGAGCTCTCCGTCTGCTTACATGAGGAAACTTCTTTGATAAAAACAACGAAACAGGACAAGAGCAGCTGTTTGGATCAGGTCTGAACCGGTCTGACAGACGTAAAGCTTGAGACTGTTTTTTCTTGCCGTTTTTCACCTGAATGTCACTTTTAAGGGTCGTAGGTGGAAGTTTCATTCACAAATGTTGATTTGATAGTTACTGACAATTATGATTTTTTCGACTTGATCCTACTGTTGCCCATGTTGAGAAACAAAAAATCCCTTTACAGTCTGCTCAGTTACGTCTCAAAGCAAATGCACTGCAAATGAATCAGCTGTTCCTCACATAGACTCCCACATGGAGCGCTTTAAGTTTCACTTTCACTTTCTCTCCACACACAGCACTGTAACAAATGGAGTGATACAACATTTGCTTTTAACACTAAAAGTTAACCATCTTTTTCCCTGGAGACAGAGAGAGAATGGAGAAGGCTGAATTCCTCAGACTTGTTTGGCTGCATCTGACACGGCCACAGAGGTTTATATTTAGGATTCTGATTTCAACTGGAGCGATGAGCAGGAGAATGTAACAGCAACGTTTGGATTATATTGTGTGTTTGGTGACATTCTTATCTTTAACTTCAGACACTGACTGGATAGTTTGGGGAAGTAAGACGTGAATAGTGCCGTTAGTTTGTTTTAGCGCAGTCAAACTCCTGCACAGTGTGTGTGGAAGAAGTAACCCCGGGCTCACACTGCCTCCAGTCCAACTCCGGAGCAGCCACCGGACCGGTCTTACTACGGTGGGTGACTCACATTAGCTCCGGTGGTCTGCAGTCCTGCTGCAGCCACAGGCTCTGCTGCCCGACCTCACCAGACCCCGAACTCACGGAGGTTCACGCTCACGTGGGAGTTACGCATCGCTGAGCACTTTTTTTTCTCTCTCTCTCTCTCTTTCGCTGAGCACATGTTTATGTAAACAAAGAACACGCGCCGAGTTTTGGGCTTGTTTCACTCAGTGATTTTCTGTTGGATTTTTCGCCGCACAGTGGGTGAGTACGGGGAGGTTATTTAATTCTATGTGTTCATAATCGTGTTAATGTCGTATTTTGTAATATTAGTGGTAACGTAATGATTTATTTTTGAAAATCACCGATTCACTTCACCAGCGCTCGCTGGTTTCCTGTTTATCGTGTCTTGTTTTCACAACTTCGCCAAAAAGGGCTCCGGTGCGCTCCGGCGTCCGGCCAAAATTTGAAACAAATGAAACGGATTCGGAGCGCCGGATTGGCCGTACCGGAGACAACCGGACTGGACTGTAGCCGTGTGAGCCACTCTCGGACTTTTCAAGTTAAGTAAAGACTCCGGTGGCTGCACCGGAGTTGGACTGGATGTAGTGTGAGCCCGGGGTAAGAAGTGATTGCTGTGACATGGAGCATAGTTCGTGCAATTGTAGAATGCACATTTGACATGTGTTATGTTTCAGTTGTCTGTTTTTTGACGTGGGAAATTTGAAGAAAAGGAATCGATTGAGCTTAAAAGTTGCAGAAGTGAGCAGGGAGACTTATTGCTCCAAGATCCACAATAAAAGGACCTTCAGACTTTGCTCTGTGGAAAAGGCAGGACGTCTGCACCGAGACACAGAAACACGTCTTAAACCTTGAGAATCCAGCCTCTGATTTGACCGAGTGACACAAAACCCCCGCACACACAGCTCCGATAGTTAATCCTGTCACACTGTAATGTTTCCTCTGCAGCTCTGATCAGCCAGGACACATTCCCCTGCTGCAGTCGCGCGTTGCCAGCTCCTGCGCGCTCGTTGCCAGGTGTGTGTGCGCGCTGCCAGATAAAACAACGTCATTAAAAAGAGAACCCGGCTTTGTGTCTGCGAATCCTCTGAAAGCAGCCGAGTTTACGTCACTTTGGCCCGACAGAAGCGTTTTATGTGCAGGATTGTAACGTCCCAAAGTGCTTTTAACGGAGCTGGGCCTCGGCTCTCAGCGCTGCTACGCGAGAGAGTCGAGTTTGTTTGGCTCAAAGACGGAAAGAAATGTGGTCACAGAGAGTTTATATACGATCATGATGCAAATGTCTTTTCTTTTCTCTGGATCTGCTTTGTAGCTGTGAAAACTTGTACAAAATAAAGTCTAAAAAGAAATGTAAATGTTCTTTATCTCTGCGTTTTAGTCAGACATTAAAGTATTAAAGATACATGTCCAATCAGATGAAAACTTAAGATCGATGTTTTCAAGTTCAAAAAGAAAAAACGCAAGAGAGAGAGAGAGAGATAAAAAGAGAGAAGGGTGAGAAAAAGAAAGGGGAAAAGGGAAAGAGAGATAATCAGAGAGAGAGGAGATGAAGAGGTGAGAGAGAAGAGAAAGAGTGGAAGAAAAACTGAGTAAGAAAGAAATAGAGGGAGAGAAGAGCGAGAAAGGAGAAGGGGAGAGGGACAAAGAGAAAAGAGGGGAGCCAGGATTAAATGTGAAATTTGGATCAGAGAGAGAGAGGGAGAAAGAGAAGACAACTTTATCCAGCTTATTTCGTCCGCCCACTTTTACACACAGAACTCGGAAACGCACTTCCGGTCAGCTCCTCCCTCACAGCTACAGCGTTTAGCTACCTTCTTGTTTATCCCATTTAGCTACACACTTTCACACAATTTGTGCCTTTTTTTTTGTCTTCAGCTGTCGGCAATATACGTCATATACATGGGTGGTAAGTCACACAAATAGTGCTGGTGTAATAAATAGTGTTTCAGATGCTCCATAAAGGAGATAAACAAGAAGAAGGTAGCTAACGCTGTAGCTGTGCTATCTCGTAGATTAATCTCATTTAGATATGTAGTATCTGCTCTATTACACCAGCTGTAGCCTGGGCTCCAAGCGGTCCAGAAAACTCTGATTGGTTCAAGTATGTATACATTCTATATGCTCCTCCTCACATAATCTTATAAATAGACCTAACATTCCATTGTTCTGGGTTCTTCCACACCTTGGCCCACAGGATGGACCCAGACGAAACTGTCTGTCAATTAGCATTTCTGTAATAAATATATACTCTTTAAACAACTGAGAGTGTGTCATTCATCACTTCACACTGGACCAGGACAACGGCGGAAACCCCAGACGGCACCGGACAGGAACAACAGATACAATGACAGTTAAAACAAACCCAGCAACTGAATTCTACAGGTCCTAAGCTTTCAAACAAGGTACAGCATGTGTATATTATCTGTGTGTGATCAATACATGTGATGTTTGTTTGTGGCTAATATACTTACAGGCTAACCGCGGTCTAATCGGCAGCGATTCGACCGGCAAACGTTTATTTAAACCTTTAACGGTAGTTTTTTAAGTGATCCAGAGAAAATGTGCCTTGCTTATTTGTTGGTGCACATGACCATAGCGTATGTGGAAAAATAACCTACCTGAAATATTGTTTTTGCCGCAAGTTTTCTCAGCAGGTTACGTCAATTAAATGAATGGGGGAGGAGCTGACCGGAAGTGTGTTTCCGAGTTCTGTGTGTAACGGTAGAAAAAGTGGGCGGGCCAAATAAGATGGATTGGACTAGATAAATAATGTTGACCTTCATTTAATTAGTGGTTTTTGAATCAAAAGATCAATATTCAGTGGTTTATCAGTGAAAACTTGTGGTTTGGAGCAAAAGCTAAACTTTGAGAATGAATATTGGCTTCTATTGTATTCATTTGTTTTTGCAAAGGTCAAAGAAATGTAATTGAGATAGATCAGAGGTGAAATATGGCAGGTTTCTGCACATTTCTGTTGAATTCTGTCTGAAGTCACATAAAACATGAGGCTGTTTTGTTTCAGATTTGAGTATTTCTGTCAATAAAGTCCAGCGCAATACAGTTTATCAGCTGTTCCAGCGTGAAGAGGGAACAGAGGCGAGGTCACACTTCATTCATTCATTTTTTCATTCATTTTCTACCACTTAATCCCGTAAGGGGTCGCGGGTGACTGGAGCCTATCCCAGTGACTTTGGGCCTTAGGTGGGGAACACCCTGGACAGTGGCCAACTTGCCGCAGGGTTAGACAGACAAACATTCACTCTCTCATTCACTCACAGGGAATTTACAGTGATGCCCAATGAACCTAAACATGCATGTTTTTGGAGGTGGGAGGAAACCGGAGAAAACCCACGGTGACACGGGGAGAACATGCAAACTCCACCCAGAGAGATCGTGAGATGTTGATATGGTCCGACCCGGGAGTCGAACCCACGACCTCCTTATTGGGAAGCCAGAGCTCTAACCACTCTGCTACCGTGCACCGTGAGGTCACACTGTCAAACACAAATCTAACTGAGGAGAAGTGACATCATATATTAATCATATAATTACACATTCGTTGACTGCTGTAAATGATTTGTTTGTCTAGCTCTCTCCAGATTTAGAGAAAATGCATCTGTTTGATTCAAAAGTTTCTGGAGCAGGATTTCTTTATTGTGAGAAATATTCTTTAGCTTGTTGTTGTCTTCGTGTATATTTATAAATTATAATGAAAAACGTCTTCTAAATGCCTCTGACTTGACTGATTAAAGTTTGCTTAAGGTTGGCTCCGGCTCTGCCCCAGATCTTCATCACTTTGTGCTCGTGACCTACATTTAGTGTTTGTGTTGCGGCTGAAGCAGAAGCACAAACCGACAGAACCTGTGCTTTTACATTCACATTCACATTCACATTCAGCTGCTCGGAAAAGAAAAACAGAACCTGGAGATAAGAGCGGCAGGTTTGGATGAATAATGGATTCTGACGTCAGATCGTTCAGTCGTTTTCATAAGTGACCCTGAGAACAAACTTGGTCCAGAGAAAATCGTTCTTTTCCTGCGTCGTGTGAGGAGGAAGTGAGTGACAGAATAATGGAGCATAATAGAGACGCTGCTGCTTTTTAAGAGTAGAAACCCACAGCAGGAGAAAAGAACAAGGACAGTGAGAAAAATACAACTAAGTCAGTGTTAGAGGAGCTTCTGTGCTGGATTTCTGACAGAATTATCAGAAGAATATCTGATAAAAACTGTGCTTTAGTCCCACTTTTGTTTGGGGAGCTTCTGTTTAGCTGAAATTAAAGGTGGGGTCACTTTTTTTTGTTGTAAATTAGTTTTAGTCGATGATAAAAGCAGCACTTTGTGAAAAAATTTGATCACTGAGTCCTGTTTGTGCAAATCCATCTTATATCCACGGAGAAAAGGTCCAAAATGTGCAATAAAATGAAACGTGTAAATAATTGCGGAAACAGCACAGCGCAGAAATCTTTAAAGTGTTGTTTCCAGCTGTGGCTTTTGTCTGAATGTGACATAAAACAGAAGTTTACACACTGATCTGACTAAAGTGTGTGCAGCAGTGTTTACGTGACGTCTATGTATGCATGGTGGCTCTTCAAGGATGAAGCTGAAAAATTCAATTCTTGGCCTCTTCGCCCTCATGTTCTGAACGTTTCTCCAGGTGAGGATCTGACTCTTGAACTTGTGATGATGTGTGGATATTGTGGCTGCTTCATCTGCTCAGAAAGCCATGTTTTTTCTACTTGTCTCTTGCCTTTTTCTTTTTTGTAGTTATGAATGAATTACGCTCAAGACTCATAGTTTTAGTTTGTTAAACAGGACATGTCTTACATGAGGCTTATTGGACTGACTGAACCCGCCGGTCACTATCGTCTACGGCGCTCCATAGTACTCACGAAAAAAAATATATTTATCTCGTAATTACGAGATAAGATCTCGTAATTACGAGATAACTTTCTCGTAATTACGAGATAGTTTTCTCGTAATTACGAGATAATTTTCTCGTAATTACGAGATAATTTAAAAGGCTTTTCCCACATTCTGTATATCCACACGCTTCGTATAGGCTAAGCTAGTGACTTTATCCACAACTAGTAGTCTTTTCTGTGCTAGCTTGATGTTTCTAAATAGCTAAGATGTGCTTGTGGATTTCGTTATGTTAAATTAAGTGCCTGTGGTCTTCACTGCAATGTTTACGGTCGACAAAAAGTATGAAAATAGCCAATAACGTGACTGTCAACTCACGCTACAGTTAGCATGCTATTATAAAGACGGCCAGTGTGTGGAGCTGTTCACCCACCAGAAAGAAGCTAGTGGTAATCGGCAGGTTTTTTAAATAAAACTCGATCTTCTTGACTGTTGACAGTCAGTCCCACTCATCCTTAGAAATGTGCGGCAGTTTTTCTGTGGCTCCAGCGTCTGGTTTTCAATTTATTTGGCCAAAAAGAAGAGAAATGCTGCACATTTGCTACACTTCCGCATGGATCACCCAGAGTGGGTGGGTACTGCAAAAATGCCCGTATGTTGCAAGTCTGTCGCAGCACTTCTCTCCTTTATGGCCAAATAAATTGAAAACCAGACGCTGGAGCCACAGAAAAACTGCCGCACATTTCTAAGGATGAGTGAGACTGACTGTCAACAGTCAAGAAGATCGAGTTTTATTTAAAAACCTGCCGATTACCACTAGCTTCTTTCTGGTGGGTGAACAGCTCCACACACTGGCCGTCTTTATAATAGCATGCTAACTGTAGCGTGAGTTGACAGTCACGTTATTAGCTATTTTCATACTTTTTGTCGACCGAAACATTGCAGTGAAGACCACAGGCACTTAATTTAACATAACGAAATCCACAAGCACATCTTAGCTATTTAGAAACATCAAGCTAGCACAGAAAAGACTACTCGTTGTGGATAAAGTCACTAGCTTAGCCTATACGAAGCGTGTGGGTATACAGAATGTGGGAAAAGCCATTTAAATTATCTCGTAATTACGAGAAAATTATCTCGTAATTACGAGAAAACTATCTCATAATTACGAGAAAGTTATCTCGTAATTACGAGATCTTATCTCGTAATTACGAGATAAATATTTTTTTTTTCGTGAGTACTATGGAGCGCCGTAATCGTCTGTCATTTAGACAAAAATCTAACTTACACACTTCACTTTGCTTCGCCCACTGATTGTGCATAAATCTGTCATGTTTTACAGTTCCACCTGATATTTTTTCCATATTTTTCATGCATTTTCTTTATCAGAAGCAGCCATGTTTTCTTATGGGAGGTGATGCGTGTACCTGATTGTCCCTGATCGATCTGAAACTCTGAAACTCCAAAAAGGGACATGTGGCCAGACCATTTATTTTATATTTATTGTCTGGATTTTCTAGACAATGGGAAATGCACCTCTGTGAGAATCCCTCTTGCACAGGCGTCGATTTATGTTTTTTGGGCAGGTGCCCAATACACAAGTATTGTGCACGCATGCCACATGCATGCACATTCATTTCGTTTCACTCACACTCTGAGGTTGTGTTTTAAAACTATTAAGTCACAATATAAATGTTCTGAATCTTCAGATTTCTAGAGCTTTCAGCGAAAAACAACAAAACAATTTGGGAGAAAATTATGTTTTCATGTGACTGTTTGAAAAGCTGTAGTTGCCATAGTGATTATCAAAGAGAGACACAAATGTGCTTAAGTGAAAGACAACATTGTTTTCTTCAAAATGATACCAAACATAATAGTTTAAACCATTTTCTATTGAGTAGTACATGGCCTAAACCAAAAATATTGTCCCAGTGTCAAAAGTACATTTTTTAACAAGGGCTTTGTAAACTTCAAAGGTCGATATTTTTGTTATCACTGAAACTCAGAAAAGTCTATCAAGCAAAAATATAAAGCTTATTTATTGACCTTTCCAAAAAATATATGAGCCTTTTGATGAGCCTCATTTTGGACTAATATTGTTAACGAATTCATTTAATGACTAAAGTAGAATCTGAAAGCCATTAGTTACTGCTCAGTGTTTGTTCCTTAAACTCTTTCCTTTTCCTGTCTTCATCCAGTCACATGTTGCAGTAGATTTATAGTTTGAACAGAAACCATCAGAATGAATCTTTGAAGACTTTGACCTAAACCGCCGGATGAGAGAAGGACACAGCGTCGTTTGGAAAAGCTGAACGTGAAACAGCTCCTGCCTGATGCGTCTGCCTGATCCGTATTCAGAGACAGAGCAGAGGTCAGAGGTCAGCGCAGAACGGAGCGTGCTCAGTAGGACCTGCTCTGATTAAACCTGCCCCTGCTCCTCGTCTCATCTTGAACCTCGTTTAAGCCTTTCTCTGGTTTTAGGTTTGAGACGAACTTAAGGTTTGACGAAAGAGAAGCACAGCGGCCATTTTAAAACATCACAGTGAAATGTTACAAGAAACAGCTTTTTAGTCAAAGTCATTTAGCTTGAAGCTGCTTTGCGCAAGATGTTATACAGTAAACTGAGCATTTGGTGTGACGAGGCCGAGCTCAAAGTCAAATCTGTGATAAAGTAACGTAACTACAAGACAGCGTAGTAACAGCTGTTTTTAAGTGGTCCAGAGAAAATATGTTTTGCTTATTTGTTGGTGCACATGACCAGAGCATATTTGGAAAATTGATCCTTCTCAGCTGTTTACTTCAATGAGATGAACGTAGGAGGAGCTGACCGGTAGAAAAAGTGGGTGGGGCCAAATAAGATGGATTCTGTATTTGGGATTGCAAATCCTGATCCTGTTTTTGCGTTTTTACATCACAACATTCACCGAAAATCAAAGGAAATCATCCTGGAAAACACACACGTAAATCCAGTGTTGTGCCGTGCATTTCTTGCCTAGGCCTTCAGTGGTGCTCCTTTCAAATATATTAACTTGTCAATAACCAGCTGATGACTATTAAACTATTCTATTACGCAGGCACGTGATAAAGAGCAAAGCATCATTACTTCTACAGCCAGAATAAACACATTTACACACTCACACCCAAAATAATTACTCACCAATTACTTGTACACCAAAAACACAAATGATATTGTCCAGAATCTTACTGTGGAGCTGGAGGTAGTGTGCGCACGGATCTTGCACTGGACCCCGTCTCGTCCCTGAGGCACCCGGTGCCGCTTCCAGTGGCCTCGTAGATTTCGTCATATCGGCTCCTCTCTCACGCAGCTATGTTTCCCTCCGCACTTGCTCGTTTAGCTGTAAATCCACTCTGGGTTCACCAAAAGTTTTGGAAAGCACTTTTTTTTGTAAGTGTCCCGCAGAACAAATCCCTTTCCCGCTTGTGTCAGGCGCTCGGAGAGCTGCTAGGTTCGGAGTTGCCCGGTCTTTCTTAACAATGTCCAGCTTTTCTTGAAAAGTCCGTCTTGAAAAAGGCTTTACCAATAAATTTGCAACCAAATCGATTTCTTCTCTCCATTTAACCACTGTGACAAAACTGCTCAAACAACATTAACATTGCTTGATTGAGCTCCACCAATCAATCAAATGCCGTAGTTATCGTGACGTTGCCAGTAGTCTGCTGGAAGGCCTTGGCGTCGTCAATGTAAAATCTGATTGGTTGAAGCAACAGTTTGATACGTGGTTCTTCTACGATACGGTGCCTTCAAAACTGATTGTGAAGGCCTCAGGCAGATTTCACTGACAACAACTGATGGTTGAAATATGATTGGTTAAAACAATATATGTTGAAATACACACCTGAAAGAGAGTCTGCAGACACAGGAACAATCGGTAGAAAATTAATCAGTGAAATAGAGCTGTAGTTCTTTAGTCGATGGAGTCGACTAATTCTTTTATTTAGATTATTAGAGTTTGTATTCAACAGAATCATTGGTCCGATCTGACTTTTTTATATAAAACACACTTCTGCAAAAACATGAACTATGTGTTATTATTAGTCTACAAGTTTCTCAAACCTGATTTTGATAAGAAGGAAAATAACTGATTCTCGATAACACAATGAGAATTAAAACTCCAATAGACATTTTCAACACAAAATGCAAGTATGTGATCAAACATTTTATTTTCAAACCAAATTTGATGAAGCTCAATATTACTTTAAAACTTTTCAGATTTTTATTTATGTATTTTTTTTTTTCTGAAATAACAAACTTGGTCAAAATGTATTATGTTTGTTTAAATGAGCAATGTTGGAATATTTTTTGACAACCCTACTTTTAGTTTAGATCCTTTGCCACGCCCCCTTTTTAGTCGATTAACCGGTCGATGGGACATGTCTTTGGTCAACCAACAATTTATGAATCACTCCAACAGACCCTGTGCAGTTCTGGACCTCGACTTACCCAGACCCTGCAGAAGCTAAATTCTACAGGTTTTCTCTGTAAAGTCCCAGTGATTGTGCTGCTCGTGTGAATAAACTCATCTTCTGCTGAAATCATCTGACTCTTTCACTCTGATCCACTCTTCACTATATTTTATTTACGACACGACTCCTTCAGTCTTCTGCTCTGGCTCTCATCTTCTCCTATAGTTTTTATACTGTTATCATTGTGTCCTTGCCCTGAACAAACTCTCTTTTCTTTACTCTCTGTCCGTTCTCTCCTGTCCTTTTCCATATTCATCTCAGGTTATAACTCATTCATGAACCTGGATAAATATTGGATTGTGCTCAGGTTAAACAGACTGTGCTAACGTCGCGTCCTGTTAGCGAGCTCAGGGAGTAAGACAGCAGTGACAGCACAACAGGCTTCGACCTCTGACCCCAGGATGACCTCTGAAATCTCATGTGTGCGCAGATTCGGATCCCAAACTCTTTATAAAGTTGTTGCCTTGTTGTGTGTCTCTGCTGCCAGAACGAGAGTCAGAAATACAGTAAATCTCTTTTAAAACTCTGTGTGTGTGTTCCTGTTGTTTTGGGCTTGGTTTTGTCTCGATGTTGAGGTGGTGTCTTGCTGTTTTAGTAAACGTAAAAGTGTGATGTAAATTTTTTTTACCATATCGCCCAGCCCTAACTTTGAACCTTGTTAATGTCTCTGTACGGCTCCGTGATGATGGTCATGATGTGTTTGGGGCGTTTGAAGCATGTGTCAGTTCTCTCAGTTGTCTCTTGAATTACAGCAGCTGCCTCTCCCCTTTCCCGACACAATCCCAACCTAAATGGAAGCAGTGTAAATGTGTTTAATTTAATTCCACTCATTCTTTATTAAGAACTCAGATATGGTTGTTTAGATGTGTTTTGCTGCTTATGCCAATGTCAAATTTACGAAAAATTGGAAAATAAATAATTATGTTAAGTTTGTTTCAGTCGGCTAGTTTAATTACACAAGAGAACTGTAGTTGGAGCACTGCCGCTGAAGTTAGTAGTTTTGTTTTAAACCTCTTTCCTCCTCCAGTGTCACATCAGCAGCAGACATTTAAAAAACAGATCATGTGAGCTCTGCGTAAATCTGCATCACATCTCATATTGTGTGTTTGCGCTGAAGTCTTGTCCCTGATCACTGCCACACAGGAGAGTCGGATAGTGTAGTAGAACTCAAGGCCGGTCTTTCTAAGGCTGGTCTTGAAACCGCTTTTTAGGTCTTGTCTTGTCACAGGCTTAAGCACATTTGGACTCGGTCTTGTCCTGGACCATACTACATTTCATGACTACCACTCTCTGCTAAATTTGTACCAGGAGCACAGTGACCAGCCTCGGACACAGAGTGTAATAAGTACTGCACAAGAGCATCATGTTGACACTGATTAATGTGTAAAACTTCAAAGATCTTGTCTCGGTCTTGACCCTCAGTGGTCTTGGTCTCTTTTAGTTTGGTCTTAACTTGTACACTAGAGTAGGACCTGGACAAGCCTTGATGATCAAATGTGGTGGACGCTGCCTTATTAGTATTTAGCTTTAGCCGTTGCTTTGTGCTCGACTGTTGAACATGTGCAGTTGTGTTTATCCCATAATTCAACACGTAAAGTCAAAAACATAGGCCTGACATCCTGACCAATCAGAGTGAGAGTTCACAGTGTGACCAGTGAGTTAAAAGAACTGTTTCAAATAACAAAAGACTTTTAAACCAGAAACAAGTTTATGATGTCATCAACGAATGAATCAACGTTAGCGACGCTCTAAACGCAAACTCATCAAGATAAAGCATCGACTCAACAGGTTTACACTGAACTTCTGATCCTGGCACTGACAGGACTAAACCAGGACTAAGTCTGGACTCTGGAGACTGTCTGTTCTCTTAAACGTTTGACTTTAATGATGCGTTTGTCCGTCACTGTCACATTCTCAGATTCACTTGAAGCTTGGACAGACGTGGCGGCCATCTTGTGACTGGAGCAGCAACAAAAGCCCAACATAAAACCCTGTGAACGAGGCCATCTTGTGACTGGAGCAGCAACAAAAGCCCAACATAAAACCCTGTGAACGAGGCTTTAAATGTGTGTGTTTGGGTTTGTACTAGAATCCACTCACACTGACACAGCAGAGGCACAGAAAGAGTTTATTTCCATCAGAACAGATTCAGAGCAGAATCAGCCGCCACAGGAAAGTCATGTTTGTTTGTCTTATTTACAAGTTTGACTGTTTCACATCATCAGTGCTGCCTCCACAAACTATGGATTTATTTAGTCTAAAGAAAGAATCACAACTTTTACACAACATGATTCAAATAAACCTCAGACACTTCAGCCAGATTTAAGCAAAAACAAGTTTGTACTTTCTCTTCCAAACGGATTAAACTGACTTTAAGTACAGTTCATTTATTTGTGTTACTTTCCATCTGTGAGAGTCTCCACTGCAGTGACGACCAGAGGAGCAGAGTTTAAGCCTCCTTCATTGGGACATGGACTGAAATATGGTAAGAGTTTGTCTGTGAAGCTGCAGCCGGTGAAGGAGAAGAGAAGATCTGCAGAATCTGTGTCATAAAAGGAGACCAGACCCTCATCATAGTCCACAAACACACCCACCTTCTGAGGAGCTCGGGCTGGAGACAGACGGACTTCAGGGTCTGTACAAGCTGTTACTCATCTTTGTTTCTTAACCAAATGCACCAGAATCCATTCAAAGGACATAATGTGATCTGTCCCTTCCTGTTGATGGACTCTTGAGCCACTCCTAAATCCAGGCTGTTTTCCCTTTGACCTGAACCTCAAAGTAAAACCTGCCTGAAGAGAAACTCTGCTTTCCCAGAATATTAGCACAATAATCAAACCTCAGAGGAGAATCTGGAAGCTTCTTCTCTACATCTCCAAAATAAACCTGTTTAAGATCTTCAGACAGAACGAGATAACGACTGGCAGTGTCTGGATCCAGAGTCACGTCCACAGCAAACTTCTGAACTCTCCTCAGCTCAGCTTTAAAACATTGTTTAAACTTCTCAGAGAGTTCCTTCTCCAGCTCCTTCACAGCCCGGGCCACACTGCCCTCACACTTCTCCCCCTCAAAGCTCACGCTGCTCCACTCCTTCAGCCCAGCAGGAGGCGTGAGTGCAGGACAGTGCTGTAGAAAGTGCAGAGGGTCTTCAGAGCGTGAGAGCTCCTCTGCCTCAGTGCTGCTCTTCTGCAGCTCACAGATCTCCTGTTCCAGCTGCTGCACCAGCTCCTGGGCTCGTTTGTGCTGAGCCTCTGCTTCTCCTGCAGCTCCTCTAAGAACAGCTCCTGACGCCTCTGAACAGACTGCATGAGAGCAGTGAAGACCTGCAGCCCCTCGGCCCTCTCTCTGTGGACCTCTGTGTCACTGAGCTCCAGGCAGCGCTGGATCTCCTGGAGCTTCAGCCTCCTCTGCTCCACCATGTGCTGAGTGTGAGCCTGAGTCTGCTGCAGAGAAGACCTGCTCCTCTCACACGCCGCCTCCAGAGACACAAACTTATGGTTCTGATGCTCTAGAACAGAACACTTCATGCAGACGATCTTCTCATCAGTGTCACAGAAGAGCTCCAGGGGGCGCTGATGTTCAGGACACATCCTGTCCTCCAGGTTCTCCACAGGCTCCATCAGCTGGTGTCTTTTCAGTCCAGAGACTGTGAGATGAGGCTGGAGGTGGGTCTCACAGAACGAGGACAGACAGACCAGGCAGGACTTCAGGGCCTTGAGTTTGGGCTCAGAGCACACGTCACACTGGACCTCTGCAAACCAGGGCATGTTCTCCATAGAGTGACTTTTGTTTTTGTCCAGTTTTCTCTCTGACACCAGCTCACGCAGCAGAGTGTTGACCTTCAGCTCAGGTCTGCTGGAGAAGACCTCTTTACACAGGGGACATGTGCAGAGTCCAGCAGTGTCCCAGGCCTCACTGATGCAGCGTTTGCAGAAGTTGTGTCCACATGGAGTGGACACTGGCTCAGAGAACACCTCCAGACAGATGGAGCAGAGGACCGACTCCTCAGAGCTGCTTTCACTGGTGGACCACATCTCTGAAACACAAACACAGCACAGTTAGAGAAGAAGAATACTTGATCAAACGTCTGTGGGTGAGAGAAGATGGAGCAGGTTCTGAAGGACTTGTAGGTGCTGAGCAGAAGCTTGTTTTGTCCAGGAGCCAGTGGAGAGTCTGAGACTGATGTGATGAGCTGCAATCACAGCGCAGACTTGGCTTGGGCAGAAGCCATATGTTTGACCCAAAACAATCAAACAGAATTAGGGACTTTTTTGACTTTTGATAAACCTGCACAGAGAGACATTTGGACATGTCTGGACAGAAACTATACGTGCTTTTTTTCTCAACTGGATTTAACCAAAAATGTTACTTCTTGACTACTTCCGGGTTGAGATGCTTCAACCAATCACACGCACCGGATTTAAGTCTGATCTGTCTGGAACAGTTTACAGCAGCAGTGTGAGATGAGCTTCTGACAGTTTTAAATTAACTACCCGTCGCTCAGATTAGGTCGTAGTTCTAATTTTCTCAGTATCAACAGCAGGTCTCCTGGTTTTTTAGCAGGAGAAACAAAGGAAATAGCCGCGATGTGACAAAGTAAAGTTCTAATGTCCTTTTAAAAAACGTCAACTAAAAAGATTACAGCAACTAAAACAACTTGTATCGTGCATGACTGATGTATGAATTCGAACAAGTTTGTTTTTAGTTTGGAAAAAAACATTGCAAACTTTTCCACATAAAAAAAATCCCGTCCTTATGACTCTTTTCTCTCTCTCTTATGACTCTGGTTTAAGTGTTATAAACCATACAACGATTCTGCTCGATGCTGCGTGTGCACATGTGTGAGAGAGAGAGAATTCTACAATATTAATAGCAGGACAGGATAAAAAAAAGAAGAAAACATAAAGCAGGTATTATGACGTGAAATAGGCAAAAGTTTGATTGAAAAAAATCTGCAAATGCAGCAGCCACAGCTTGTTGATACAGTATTCCTTGAAAAAGGTCACATCTCTGATTTGAAGTTTTAAGCTCTTTTTCACCTGATCAAGATATAATGTGAGCAGTTTTTAGTTTATTAATGTGTAGATGCTCAGGCTCATGTTGTTAGAACAGTTCTGACTCGTCTGGTGCAGATTAAAGCTTCTGAAAATAAGGTTGTATGTCGCTTTGCGTAATTATACGCTGCTGCAGCTCCTGGTGTAAACTCCAGCTCATATGTTGAATGTTCCAAAATAGAGAATAAAACACTCACAAATAACACATACACTTTTCAGTTGCACCTGCAGTTTAGCCCCTGATAGTCAGACCCACAGTGGTGACAATCAAACTCAACTGTGAGGACAATAAAAAACCTTTAACCTGATCTTATCAGGGGCCTCATTTATAAAAGTTTGTGTAGGATTTTTGCTGAGCAAGTGCATTCCCCTAGTGGCCACAGGTGGCGTGCGCCATGCACAATATTCATAAATGCCTCCAATCTGTGCTTTATAGAGCCCACCTGCTTCTCAAATTTGCGCAAGTGAAGCTACATCAGGCCACGCCCTCTCCACACTGTCCACGCCCTCTCCACACTGTCCACGCCCTCTCCACACTGACCACGCCCTCTCCACACAGACCACGCCCTCTCCACACAGACCACGCCCTCTCCACACAGGCCACGCCCTCTCCACACAGGCCACGCCCTCTCCACACTTCCCATTCCCAATAAAAGGGCCATGCAAAGTGATTCATGAATAATATTTGAATAGACATGAGGCGATAATCAGTGAGTTTGACACTGGGACAGAGGGAGGAGTCAGAGGCAGAGAGGGAGGAGTCAGAGGAGAGAGGAAGGAGTCAGAGGCAGAGAGGAGGAGTCAGAGGGAGAGAGGGAGGAGTCAGAGGCAGAGAGGGAGGAGTCAGAGGGAGAGGGAGAAGAGTCAGGGGCAGAGAGGGAGGAGTCAGAGAGGGAGGAATCAGAGGCAGAGAGGGAGGAGTCAGAAGGGGAGAGAGGGAGGAGTCAGAGGCAGAGGGAGGAGTCAGAAGGGGAGAGAGGGAGGAGTCAGAGGCAGAGAGGGAGGAGTCAGAAGGGGAGAGAGGGAGGAGTCAGAGGCAGAGAGGGAGGAGTCAGAAGGGGAGAGAGGGAGGAGTCAGAGGCAGAGAGGGAGGAGTCAGGGGCAGAGAGGGAGGAGTCAGGGGCAGAGAGGGAGGAGTCAGGGGCAGAGAGGTTTTTTGAGTTCTTTGAGTGCACGTGCGCCTCTCTGCCGGGTCAGACACATTTCCTCAGTTTGGTCAGAGAGAGTAAGTGTATTCTAGGTCCATACAGGTTTGGACAGGATGTGTCTTGTGCGCGTTTGGGTCAGGAGTTCAAAGTCAAAGTTAGATCTGCGTCTTGTCTGAGGCTTTATTCATTGAACAAAGACTCGCTCATGAGCTGAAGGAGTTTTCTGTCAGGTTTGATCGATGTTTCATAAATCCATTCACAGATTCAGCCTGATTCTCTCATCAGAGGTATCAGAGCCATTCAGCGCGCAAGAACTCTACAAGCTTCTATGACTATCGTCTTTTCCTCGTGTCTCAACCTAGTGAAGCTTCTTAATGAGGAAATGAGGCCCTGTTCTGCCTCCTCCCTCTCCTTATCATATTCTAGGAAACACACGTCATATTTATTGTACAAAAGACAATTCTAAACCTCATCAAAGCAGACAAACTGGTGAAAACAAGAGTCAAAGCTTAAACAGAATCATGTTCAGTGAGTTGAATCTGTCAGACGCACTTGAACACGGCTCTACAGGCAGAAGCACGTTTACTTTCACTTTCAGCTCTTGTGCAGTGAGTTTGGATATTTGAGCTAAACTCACGTCGAAGCTGCTCAAAGTAGAAGCAGCTGTTCAGAGGAAGAATGTCAGAATAATAAACACTGACCTGTGGAATCTGCTGAGGTGCCTTTGACGTTTGGTGCTTCAGACTGTTTCCTGTAACAGTATGACGAGTCAGATCAGGGCAAAGGGGCGGGGCCAGAGTCACACACACTTAACTGTTTCTTGTCCTGATCATGTTAAATGGAGCAGCTCTTAATAATATGAGGCCTGTTAGTTCCTAGTTCTAGTGCTGCTGCTGTTCATAGTAATAGTGAGTAATAGTGGAATAGTCATAGTAATAGAGTAATAGTGAGTAGTACTTACAGCAGACCTGGGACAACTGTGGCCCGGGGGCCTGATGCGGCCTAAAACCTGTTTTAATCAGGCCCAAGGCAAAAACACAAAACTACATTTAAGACTTTTAACTGGACTAGACCTGGACTAGACCTGGACTAAACCTGGACTAGACCTGGACTAGACTGGACTAACCTGGACTAGACCTGGACTAGACCTGGACTAAACCTGGACTAGACCTAGACTAAATCTGGACTAGACCTGGACTAAACCTGGACTAAACTGGACTAAACTTGGACAAAAACTGGACTAGACCTGGACAAGACCTGGCCTAGACCTGGACTAGACCTGGACTAAACCTGGACTAGACCTGGACAAAAACTGGACTAGACCTGGACTAGACCTGGACTAAACCTGGACTAGACCTGGACTAGACCTGGACTAAACCTGGACTAGACCTAGACTAAATCTGGACTAGACCTGGACTAAAGCTGGACTAGACCTGGACCAGACCTGGATTAGATCTAGACTAGACGTGGACTAAACCTGGACGAAACCTGGAGTAAACCTGGACTAAATCAGGACTAAACCAGATCTAAAAAAGGATTAAGCCATGACTAAAACAGAACTAGACCAGAACTAAACCTGTTCTAAACCAGTCTGGAGTGTGGACTAAGTCTGGACTAAGTCTGGACTCTGGAGACTGTCTGTTCTCTTAAAAGGAACCCTGAATATGAAGACAAATCTGGCTAAAACACTAGTACTGGTCATGCTTCTTAAAATAAATTGCAAAGAAATATATAACTGCTTACTATTTTTTATAAAATCCTCATTGTTTATGTTGTTTTCAAGCCACTGGGAGCCGCCATTTTGTCCATGCATTCTGGATTGATGACATAAAATAGTGTTTCCATGGTTACTCCCACAATTTCATCTGTGAACAGTTCCACAAAAACATCACTGACAGTGTCCAGTTCTGCATCTTCCTCTTGATTATCTTCAGTGTCACTAAATTCCACATTATCTTCCTGTATTTGGGCCAAACTCCGTCTCAAAATGACAAGTTTAACTCAGGAATTCATGTTGCTTAGTTACCTGTTACCTTGACAACACTATTTTATGTCATAACCGCATAATTTCTTTAAAACACTATTTTAATAAAACTACAAATACTTCCAAGGTATTTGTCTTGTATTTACATAAGTGATGAGATTTGAAGTGTTTTAGGGTAAACATGTGAAAATATTCAGGGTTCGCTTTAAACGTTAGACTTTAATGATGCGTTTGTCCGTCACTGTCACATTCTCAGATTCACTTGAAGCTTGGGCAGACGTGGCGGCCATCTTGTGACTGGAGCAGCAACAAAACCCCAACATAAAACCCTGTGAACGAGGCCATCTTGTGACTGGAGCGGCAACAAAACCCCAACATAAAACCCTGTGAACGAGGCTTTAAATGTGTGTGTTTGGGTTTGTACTAGAATCCACTCACACTGACACAGCAGAGGCACAGAAAGAGTTTATTTCCATCAGAACAGATTCAGAGCAGAATCAGCCGCCACAGGAAAGTCATGTTTGTTTGTCTTATTTACAAGTTTGACTGTTTCACATCATCAGTGCTGCCTCCACAAACTATGGATTGATTTAGTTTAAAGTAAGAATCACAACTTTTACACAACATGATTCAAATAAACCTCAGACACTTCAGCCAGATTTAAGCAAAAAGAAGTTTGTACTTTCTCTTCCAACGGATTAAACTGACTTTAAGTACAGTTCATTTATTTGTGTTACTTTCCATCTCTGAGAGTCTCCACTGCAGTGACGACCAGAGGAGCAGAGTTTGAGCCTTTATAATTGGGACCAGGACTGAAAAATGGTAAGAGTTTGTCTGTGAAGCTGCAGCCGGTGAAGGAGAAGAGAAGATCTGCAGAATCTGTGTCATAAAAGGAGACCAGACCCTCATCATAGTCCACAAACACACCCACCTTCTGAGGAGCTCGGGCTGGAGACAGACGGACATCAGGGTCTGCAAGAGCTCTATACTCATCTTTGTTTCTCAACCAAATGCTCCAGAATCCATTCACAGGACACACAGTAATATCTCCCTTCCTGTTGATGGACTCTTGAGCCACTCCTAAATCCCAGGCTGTTTTCCCTTTGACCTGAACCTCAAAGTAAAACCTGCCTGAAGAGAAACTCTGCTTTCCCAGAACATTAGCACATGTATCAAACCTCAGAGGAGAATCTGGGAGCTTCTTCTCCACATCTCCACAATAAACCTGTTTGAGATTTTCAGACAGAACGAGTTTAGGATGAGCAGTGTCTGGATCCAGAGTCACGTCCACAGCAAACTTCTGAACTCTCCTCAGCTCAGCTTTGTTAGACAGTTGTTGACACAGTTTGTTAAACTCCTCAGAGAGTTTCTTCAGAGCTCGGGCCACACTGCCCTCACACTCCTCCCCCTCAAAGCTCACGCTGCTCCACTCCTTCAGCCCAGCAGGAGGCGTGAGTGCAGGGCAGTGCTGTAGAAAGTGCAGAGGGTCTTGAGAGCGTGAGAGCCGCTCCTCTGCCTCAGTGCTGCTCTTCTGCAGCTCACAGATCTCCTGTTCCAGCTGCTGCACCAGCTCCTGGGCTCGTTTGTGGCTGAGCCTCTGCTTCTCCTGCAGCTCCTCTAAGAACAGCTCCTGACGCCTCTGAACAGACTGCATGAGAGCAGTGAAGACCTGCAGCCCCTCGGCCCTCTCTCTGTGGACCTCTGTGTCACTGAGCTCCACGCAGCGCTGGATCTGCTGGAGCTTCAGCCTCCTCTGCTCCACCATGTGCTGAGTGTGAGCCTGAGTCTGCTGCAGAGAAGACCTGCTCCTCTCACACGCCGCCTCCAGAGACACAAACTTATGGTTCTGATGCTCTAGAACAGAACACATGTAGCAGACGATCTTCTCATCAGTGTCACAGAAGAGCTCCAGGGGGCGCTGATGTTCAGGACACATCCTGTCCTCCAGGTTCTCCACAGGCTCCATCAGCTGGTGTCTTTCAGCCCAGAGACTGTGAGATGAGGCTGGAGGTGGGTCTCACAGAACGAGGA
This sequence comes from Mugilogobius chulae, assembly GCA_038363315.1. Classification (NCBI taxonomy): domain Eukaryota; kingdom Metazoa; phylum Chordata; class Actinopteri; order Gobiiformes; family Gobiidae; genus Mugilogobius; species Mugilogobius chulae. Next base: position 50,227,594 of record CM076396.1, read on the forward strand.
CAGACAGACCAGGCAGGACTTCAGGCCTTGAGTTTGGGCTCAGAGCACACGTCACACTGGACCTCTGCAAAGAAGGGCATGTCCTTCATAGAGTGACTTTTGTTTTGTCCAGTTTTCTCTCTGACACCAGCTCACGCAGCAGAGTGTTGACCTTCAGCTCAGGTCTGCTGGAGAAGACCTCTTTACACAGGGGACATGTGCAGAGTCCAGCAGTGTCCCAGGCCTCACTGATGCAGCGTTTGCAGAAGTTGTGTCCACATGGAGTGGACACTGGCTCAGAGAACACCTCCAGACAGATGGAGCAGAGACCGTCTCCTCAGAGCTGCTTTCACTGGTGGACCACATCTCTGAAACACAAACACATCACAGTTAGAGTGGATCGTGTCCAGAAGCTCCGTGAACGACTGATTTATGAATTAGAACAAGTTTGTTGTTAGTTTGGAAACATTGCCAACTTTACGACATCAAACACCAACTTTAAATCTTGTCCTATTTTATTTCCTGATTTCTCCATAAACATCAGTCAAACTGTTTTAAAGTCACATCATTTTACAGTTTAGCATCAAACGAACATGTCTGAATCAACACTGTTCTTCTGTTCACATTCACCTTGTATGAGCTGTTTTAGTCCTGCCTGTGTTTGTTTTCTTCAGGAGCTGCTTGTTGCTACTTGTGCCTGTTTTTGTGCCAATGCTCGTGCACATGTATGTGAGAGAGAGAGAGAGATTGCTTAAAGTGATATTCATGCTGCATTCATGTGCACTGGGAAATTCGGAGGTAGGCTACCCATGTGACGATCATACTTCCCAAAACGAGAGCGTTCATGACAGCGCCAACACATTCCGATTCGGGAAGCGTTCTAACACGTTTTCCCAGTCAGAGCTCGGAACTTCCCAGTTTCCGAGAGCTCCTGAATGCAGCATTAACCCTAAACTCCAGCCACAAACTCATTTCAAACACATCACACTCACTAGAAAAGCTCTGGTCAAAGGTAAAAGGAGGAGTTCAGAGGAGAGCAGCAGTGTGATTAGTTTGACAGCAGGAGTTTGGAATCTGTGCTCAGTTTTGACTGGACAATTCACACTGACGTCACAGAGTCTGGAACTGACACGAGCCTCAGCAGTGAGACACAGTTTGTGAATCAGGCCCTGTCCTAATATCCACCTTCCACCCTTGTGGCCCTCAAAAGCCCGTTCCTGCCGTGGGGTAGTATGTAGTCCGTCCCAATTGTCACAAACGGCCTTTAGCCCCGCCCACTATCTGCACTTTGGTGAAGCCCACATGGAAGCGGACTTTGGCCCTGTCCCAATATTCATACTACACACTACACACTTCTTTGAAGTGTGCCAAGTGTGCACTGTCCTCTCCCCTCCCCAGGACTCCAGATGTAAATTAGCTGTAAGCTAGAATCTGGTGCAAGCATGTCCGCCTTTGTGCTAAATGCAAAATTGTTAATAAACATTCATTCCACTTGCACAAGTGCGCAGGACAGGTAAATGTAAGAAATGGGAGAGTCCACACTTCACATGTGATCCAGTCAAACAGCTGTTATTAAACTGCTGCCACAGCTCACTTTAGTTTGGATCGTTTGCTGATTTTGCCTAAAACAAATAAGAGCAGTTCTGTGGATGCCAGTTGATTTATGCTAATGTCTGTATTAAAAGTGTTATTATTTTGTTAATATTATATTTTTTAGAATTAGGTAAAGTCAAACTCTCACTCAGGCTGGCAGGACAATGTCTGCCTTCTTTTAATGCAACTTAGACACAACGTAGCAGCAAACACACAGCACACAAGACAGGATAAGTATAGGGACTGAAACAATTTCGGAGCGAAGGAAAATAAATAAATATAATCAGAGAGGGGAGGGGTGCTTGAGGGGGGGCCGGCCCTGGGGGGCACGTGCAGTTTGCCCTGTGGTATGGCTGGGAGGGAGTCCTGGGGGTGGATGGTGGTCCGGGTCGCTCTCTGGGTCTGGTGGTCGTCCCTTGTGGCTCCTCAGACGTGTCCCTGGTGGCTTTCGTTTGGGTTCTCTCGCTGCCTTTTTGAGTTTCTTGCTCATGGGCGGGCGGGTGGATGGATGCCGGGGCGGGCGTGGTCTCCTCAGCCGAGGTGGCAAATAATAACAAAGACTAAATAGGATTCTGGAACAATGACATAATAAAAAGGCTGTACAACACAAACATACACAAAACACACAAGTCACACACACACTCATACACTCAGATCATGGGACCAGAGGGAGGAAGGGGGGAAAGAGAGGGTGCCCTGTCTAGGCTACCCCATGTACATGGGACACAGCCTTGGTATATAGATAGATAGATAGATAGATTATATTTTTGTTTTAAATACTGTATATTACATTCATACATACATATTTTAAGGTGTATTAAAAAGCTAAATTAATTTGATTGTATTTACTATGATTTCTGGATATTGTTTTATGTTTGTTATATTTTTACGTTACTGTCACTTTAGAGAGAACTGACATCATAATATTTGTAAACGCAGCAAAGAACTCTGGGCAATACACTTCAGTGAAGTCCGCTTCCATGCGGGCTGGAAGGGTGGATATTGGGACAGGGCCTTTGCTGAAGTGTATTACCTGGAGTTCTTTGCTGCGTGTTCAAACAGCAGCAGGTTAGTTTGACCATCAGAGCGCAAGCTCTCTCTCTCTTAAAGTGACAATAATGTAAAAATATAACAAACATAAATAATATCCAGAAATCAAAGTAAATACAATCAAATGAATTCTGCTTATTAATACAGCTCAAAAATATGAATTAATGCAACAATGTGCATGAATCTACTGGCATCCACAGCACTTAACACAGCCGTTTTACTTGATCACATGTGGACTCTCCCATTTCTTACATTTACCTGTCCTGCACACTTGTGCAAGTGCACACTTGCACACTTTCAGAAAATACACACTTTAGTGAAGTGTGTAGTGTGTAGTATGAGTCTTGGGACAGGGTCTATATTGACCTGAAACTTGCTCATTTGCTCAGTTTGAACTAAAACTGCCACAAAAACCCTCAGAACAGTAGGAAATGTTATTTTAACACCACACACTCAGTTTAATGGTTTTAGAGTTTAGATTCACTAAACTCTAAAACCATTAATTGCGGAATGAGGTGAAAAATCGAACAATTAAGGTTCTTAGTGCAACATGAAAAAAGCAAAACCTTGTTAGAAAGAATCTGCAAATGCAGCAGCTGCGACTTGTTGATGCTTTAAAACATTACACCACTGATTCAAAGTTTTAAGTTCTTTCTCACCTGATCAATATATAATGTGAGCAGTTTATTAGTTTATTAATGTGTAGATGCTCAGGCTCATGTTGTTGGAGCAGTTCTGACTCGTTTAGTGCAGATTAAAGCTTCTGAAAATATGTGTGTGTGTGTCTACTGCAGCTCCTGGTGTAAAGTCCAGGTCATATGTTGAATGTTCCAATATTAAACTGAGAACAAAACACTCACAAATAACACATGCACATTTTCATTTAACACCTGATAATCAGACCAAAGTGGTGACAATCAAACATTTACCTGTGACGACATAAAGTATAAAACCTTTAACCTGATCTATCTTATTGCTCTCTCTCTCCTGATCATATTCTAGGAAACTAAGTCATATTTATTGGACAAAGACAATTCTAAACCTCATCAAAACAGACAAACTGGTGAAAACAAGAGTCAAAGCTTAAACAGAATCATGTTCAGTGAGTTGAATCTGTCAGACGCACTTGAACACGGCTCTACAGGCAGAAGCACGTTTACTTTCACTTTCAGCTCTTGTGCAGTGAGTTTGGATATTTGAGCTAAACTCACGTCGAAGCTGCTCAAAGTAGAAGCAGCTGTTCAGAGGAAGAATGTCAGAATAATAACACTGACCTGTGGAATCTGCTGAGGTGCCTTTGACGTTTGGTGCTTCAGACTGTTTCCTGTAACAGTGTGACGAGTCAGATCAGGGCAAAGGGGCGGGGCCAGAGTCACACACACTTAACTGTTTCTTGTCCTGATCATGTGAAGTGGAGCAGCTCTTAATAATATGAGGCCTGTTAGTTCCTAGTTCTAGTGCTGCTGGTGTTCATAGTAATAGTGAGTAATAGTGGAATAGTCATAGTAATAATCAGCCCCTGGCACATTTTTTAGATCAAGTGTTTTCCTTATAATTATTTTGTATTGATTGTATTTGTTACAGACTTGTGTTTGCACTTTTATTCTGAATAAATATCACAATAAATGGACAACATAATAGATTAATATATTTTGCAATAATGATATTTTGTTACATCAATGATCCTGTTCCAGCTCTGCGATACTTGTATAAATTCAAATATGGATAATAATATTTGCCGACCCTTGATGCAGATGATAAAGAGGAGCGGGCCGAGCACTGAACCTTGAGGAACTCCAGAGCCGACAGGAAACATGTGAGATTTGAGTTATTACGGAGAGAAAACACTTGACACAGCTGACGTTTTTCTCTTTCACAGTCAGATGTATGTTCTGTGTGATATGTTATTTTAGTTTTACAGCAAATTATGAAGAATTGACTAATGAAAACTGAAAATACAAACATGGCACAGCAAGATAAACCCTGTCAGTATTTGTGAATCAATTTTGAAGGACTCCCGCCCAATGGTTCGGAGTATCTAAAGCTCGAACCAATCAAAAGGCTTCTCTACAGGAGGGGGCGGGGTTTACAGATGTGACGACAGCAGCGAGTGTCAGGCGTGTTCACTGAAAAACTACAAACATGGCGACGCCGCAGACGCAGGGACTGGAGCTGAGGCTTTGAATCAGTTTGAACTGAAATGATTCAACAAGAGCCTTTTTTATGATTCTGTGATTGGCTAAAACACTGCTAAGGCGGGCGCTTCGTCCAATCAGATCACAGTATTCAGCTAGAAGTTCCTCCCTTTTCCATCTGATGAGAGCTCGTCCAGATCCATCATGTGAAGAGCTCAACTCAGAACATACAGGAAGTACTTATAAGTCGTCATGGAGACAGAAAACACAACTGGAGTTTAAACAATCATTGAACACAATTAAAGTGTTAGATATTATCATTCGTCCAATCATAACGTCTGTGTAGCTTTTGTGGGTTTTGGCCCAGATTTACAATGTGGTTGCTAGGTAACAGTTGTGGAATGTGTCATATCACTGAACCAAAGTCAATCAAAACGTTTAATCAAATCAAAATAGAAACATGTCTGAGCGAGTTTTAGTGAGAATCTGGTCCGACCGGTCAGACGCACTTCAACATGGCTCACAGTTCAGTCGAGTTTGGATATTTGAGCTAAACTCACGTCGAAGCTGCTCAAAGTAGAAACAGTGACGTGAGCAGAGGTTTGATCTTTATGAAATCCCCCAAAAACAGTGAGAATGTAAGAATAATAAACACTGACCTGTGGAATCTGCTGAGGTGCCTTTGACGTTCGGTGCTTCAGACTGTTTCCTGTAACAGTGTGACGAGTCAGATCAGGGCAAAGGGGCGGGGCCAGAGTCACACACACTTAACTGTTTCTTGTCCTGATCATGTGAAGTGGAGCAGCTCTTAATAATATGAGGCCTGTTAGTTCCTAGTTCTAGTGCTGCTCGTTCATAGTAATAGTGAGTAAATAAGCGTTGTTGTAGTCACAGGCCTAAATTACCTATGGTAAATGTGATCAGAGAAACCACAGACATGTACATCACGTTTACACGCAGCTATAACCTTAGCTTACCGGACTGACACGCATGTAACACCTGCAAAAAACAAAAACACTCATACTCGTTTAGTAAAATAGATAAGATAACTGCTCATGTAAACGCTAATCAGAATACTAATGAAAAGAAATATCAGGATATAACTCGACTAACACAAACTGGAAAGAACACGGAAACCTGACAAGAGGACAAACCGACTTATGAAGGTGTGTAAGCACTGACCAGATAAACCTATGAAATGCACAGACTGACAAACCTGGTGTCTGGCTCCTTATGTTGGCTGTATGGTTAACCTCTGAAGATTGGCAAACAAACCTTTATTCTAAAAAAGTAACCTGCGTAGCAACAGTAAACAGTGCCAGGACTGATTGTAGAGGACACGCAAAGCAAACTAAAGCCTCTCCGGGTGTAAGACGTAAATCATTGAAACCTGCGAAGAAAGAAAGATTGAAGCTACAACAAGTCTATTCACCTGGACTAGGACAGCTGAATGCTTCGTCCGGTTCCTCCAGGCGTCGGTCTCTCCTGTTTGACAGGGCAGGCTATCAGTAGACTAAACTGGATAGACTAGACTAAACCTGGACGAAACCTGGACTAAAACAGGATAAACCAGGACTAATACAGAACTAGACCAGAGCTAAACCAGAACTAAACAAGACTAGACCAGAACTAAACAGAACTAAACCTGGAAACCAGGTCTAACCTTACTAAAGAAAGCACACTCAAAATACCTAATAACAACAAATGATGGTCAGCAAATGAACTGTAAAGGAATAAAACCTGGATTAATTGATGATGTTACTAAACCACACTGGAAACTGGCTCAAAGCTAAACTTAAATACCTATTCAGACAAACCTGTCTGTCATGAAGCCGTAAGAAACTGTCATTGCAACCTGTCTGTCTGATTTGGTGATGTCGTCTATATGAATGCCCTGCTGATGCTTACATGTTTAGACCTGTTTTCATGGCTCTTTGTTTTATAACTATTGAGGTCGATGACCATCATGTTCTGTAGCTAGAGTAGCTGGCTCTTATCTGCTCGAGATTGAAACCTGGTACTTCTGATTATAAACCTTCGGTGGTGCCCCCTACTCCAGAGCCTAGAGCTGGGACAGTAGCAGTACAGTCTGCGCTCTCAGACCTGCTCTGCTCTCTGTGCCCAGAGCACCACAGATGGTAAAAAGACTTAGATTGCTGCAGCGCAATCTGGAATGAACTCCAGAAGGAATTAAATAAAAGACTGGTCATTGGATCTTTTAAGACTTCTAGATGACATGAGCAACTCTCAATTTGCAAATGCTTTTCTAAGTTTCACCTTTACTGACCTGTATAAAATGTTGTGTATTGTATGTTTGTGTGCTGGCTCTTGGCCAGAGCTCTGCAAAAGTTTTAATCTCAATGAGTTTATCTGGTTAAAAAGGTTAAAAAAAAAAAAAAAAAAAACCTGGTCTAAGTCTGGACTAAGTCTTTCTCTTAAAAGTTTGACTTTAATGATGCGTTTGTCCGTCACTGTCACATTCTCAGATTCACTTGAAGCTTGGACAGATGTGGCGGCCATCTTGTGACTGGAGCAGCAACAAAACCCCAACATAAAACCCTGTGAACGAGGCCATCTTGTGACTGGAGCAGCAACAAAACCCAACATAAAACCCTGTGAACGAGGCTTTAAATGTGTGTGTTTGGGTTTGTACTAGAATCCACTCACACTGACACAGCAGAGGCACAGAAAGAGTTTATTTCCATCAGAACAGATTCAGAGCAGAATCAGCCGCCACAGGAAAGTCATGTTTGTTTGTCTTATTTACAAGTTTGACTGTTTCACATCATCAGTGCTGCCTCCACAAACTATGGATTGATTTAGTTTAAAGAAAGAATCACAACTTTTACACAACATGATTCAAATAAACCTCAGACACTTCAGCCAGATTTAAGCAAAAAGAAGTTTGTACTTTCTCTTCCAAACGGATTAAACTGACTTTAAGTACAGTTCATTTATTTGTGTTACTTTCCATCTCTGAGAGTCTCCACTGCAGTGACGACCAGAGGAGCAGAGTTTGAGCCGTTAGCATGGTTACAGGGACTGAAATATGGTAAGAGTTTGTCTGTGAAGCTATAGTCGGTGAAGGAGAAGAGAAGATCTGCAGAATCTGTGTCATAAAAGGAGACAAGACCCTCATCATAGTCCACAAACACACCCACCTTCTGAGGAGCTCGGGCTGGAGACAGACGGACAAGAGAGTCTGTATAAGCTGTGTACTCATCTTTGTTTCTCAACCGATGCACCAGAATCCATTCTCAGGACAATCAGTGATGTTTCCCTTCCTGTTGATGGACTCTTGAGCCACTCCTAAATCCCAGGCTGTTTTCCCTTTGACTTGAACCTCAAAGTAAAACCTGCCTGAAGAGAAACTCTGCTTTCCCAAACATTAGCACAATAATCAAACCTCAGAGGAGAATCTGGGAGCTGCTTCTCCACATCTCCACAATAAACCTGTTTAAGATCTTCAGACAGAACGAGATAAGATGGCAGTGTCTGGATCCAGAGTCACGTCCACAGCAAACTTCTGAACTCTCCTCAGCTCAGCTTTAAAACATTGTTGTTAAACTCCTCAGAGAGTTCCTTCTCCAGCTCCTTCACAGCTCGGGCCACACTGCCCTCACACTTCTCCCCCTCAAAGCTCACGCTGCTCCACTCCTTCAGCCCAGCAGGAGGCGTGAGTGCAGGGCAGTGCTGTAGAAAGTGCAGAGGGTCTTGAGAGCGTGAGAGCTCCTCTGCCTCAGTGCTGCTCTTCTGCAGCTCACAGATCTCCTGTTCCAGCTGCTGCACCAGCTCCTGGGCTCGTTTGTGGCTGAGCCTCTGCTTCTCCTGCAGCTCCTCTAAGAACAGCTCCTGACGCCTCTGAACAGACTGCATGAGAGCAGTGAAGACCTGCAGCCCCTCGGCCCTCTCTCTGTGGACCTCTGTGTCACTGAGCTCCAGGCAGCGCTGGATCTGCTGGAGCTTCAGCCTCCTCTGCTCCACCATGTGCTGAGTGTGAGCCTGAGTCTGCTGCAGAGAAGACCTGCTCCTCTCACACGCCGCCTCCAGAGACACAAACTTATGGTTCTGATGCTCTAGAACAGAACACATGTAGCAGACGATCTTCTCATCAGTGTCACAGAAGAGCTCCAGGGGGCGCTGATGTTCAGGACACATCCTGTCCTCCAGGTTCTCCACAGGCTCCATCAGCTGGTGTCTTTTCAGCCAGAGACTGTGAGATGAGGCTGGAGGTGGGTCTCACAGAACGAGGACAGACAGACCAGGCAGGACTTCAGGGCCTTGAGTTTGGGCTCAGAGCACACGTCACACTGGACCTCTGCAAACTCAGGCATGTTCTCCTTAGAGCGACTTTTGTTTTTGTCCAGTTTTCTCTCTGACACCAGCTCACGCAGCAGAGTGTTGACCTTCAGCTCAGGTCTGCTGGAGAAGACCTCTTTACACAGGGACATGTGCAGAGTCCAGCAGTGTCCCAGGCCTCACTGATGCAGCGTTTGCAGAAGTTGTGTCCACATGGAGTGGACACTGGCTCAGAGAACACCTCCAGACAGATGGAGCAGAGGACCGTCTCCTCAGAGCTGCTTTCACTGGTGGACCACATCTCTGAAACACAAACACATCACAGTTAGAGTGGATCGTGTCCAGAAGCTCCGTGAACGTGTTGATCAGAGTTCATGGTGATGGAGGCAGAGAAGAAGCATGTAGATGATAAAGAGGAGCGGACCGAACACTGAACCTTGAGGTACTCCAGTGGTGACAGAACCATTGGAGTACCTTAAGGTTCTTTAGTACATAATTGTCTAGTGTGTTGAGACAGTGGGTATGTATGTAACGTCACAATATTAGTTTCTAACAAAAGGACCCTCAGTCATGGGGTTTGCTGGCAAATCTGACCTTTATTTGGACTTGTTGCTCATGTCCTGAATCAGAACATCTGTCAGTGCTGTGGTCATATACAGTAGTAGTAGTAGTAGTAGTAGTGGTAGTGGTAGTAGTTGTAGTAGTTGTATTTGTAGTAGTTGCATTAGCAGCAGTAGCAGTAGCAGTAGTAGTTGTAGTAGTTGTAGTAGTAGTGGTAGTAGTGGTAGTAGTGGTAGTAGTAGTAGTAGTAGTGGTAGTGGTAGTGGTAGTAGTTGTAGTAGTTGTATTTGTAGTAGTTGTATTAGTAGCGGTAGCAGTAGTAGTAGCTGTAGTAGTAGTAGTTGTAGTTGTAGTGGTAGTGGTTGTAGTGGTGGTGGTAGTAGTAGTGGTAGTAGTAGTGGTGGTAGTGGTAGTAGTAGTGGTAGTAGTAGTGGTAGTAGTAGTGGTAGTAGTAGTGGTAGTAGTGGTAGTAGTAGTGGTAGTGGTAGTAGTTGTAGTAGTTGTATTTGTAGTAGTTGTATTAGTAGCAGTAGCAGTAGTAGTAGTTGTAGTTGTAGTGGTAGTGGTAGTGGTAGTAGTAGTAGTAGTAGTGGTAGTGGTAGTAGTGGTAGTGGTAGTGGTAGTGGTAGTGGTAGTAGTAGTAGTGGTGGTGATAATCAGACCCATGACTTACATGTGACGACACTAAAGGACCTTTAACCTGATCTTATCTCATCTGCCTCTCTCTCTCCTGATCATATTCTAGGAAACATAAGTCATATTTATTGGACAAAAGACATGTATAAACCTCATCAAAGCAGACAAACTGGTGAAAACAAGAGTCAAAGCTTAAACAGAATCATGTTCAGTGAGTTGAATCTGTCAGACTCACTTGAACACGGCTCTACAGGCAGAAGCACGTTTACTTTCACTTTCAGCTCTTGTGCAGTGAGTTTGGATATTTGAGCTAAACTCACGTCGAAGCTGCTCAAAGTAGAAGCAGCTGTTCAGAGGAAGAATGTCAGAATAATACCACTGACCTGTGGAATCTGCTGAAGTGCCTTTGATCATGTTCCAGCTCTGTGATACTCGTATAAAGTCAAATATGGATAATAATATTTGCTGACCCTTGATGATAAAGAGGAGCAGGCCGAGCACTGAACCTTGAGGAACTCCAGAGCTGACAGGAAACATGTGAGATTCAGATTTTTACGGAGAGAACACACTTGACACAGCTGATGTTTTTCTCTTTCACAGTCAGATGTATGTTCTGTGTGAAGTGTTATGTTATTTTAGTTTTACAGCAAATTATGAAAGAATTGACTAATGAAAACTGAAAATGACTAACATGGCACAGCAAGATAAACTCAACGATTCAAAGTGAGTATCTAAAGCTCGAACCAATCAGAAGGCTTCTCTACAGGAGAGGGCGGGGTTTACAGATGTGACGACAGCAGCGAGTGTCAGGCGCGTTCACAGAAAAACTACAAACATGGCGACGCCGCAGACGCAGGGACTGGAGCTGAGGCTTTGAATCAGTTTGAACTGAAATGATTCAACAATGATTCTGTGATTGGCTAAAACGCTGCTAAGGCGGGCGCGTCGTCCAATCAGATCACAGTATTCAGCTACAAGTTCCTCCCTTTTCCATCTGATGAGAGCTCGTCCAGATCCATCATGTGAAGAGCTCAACTCAGAACATTACAGGAAGTACTTATACGTCGTCATGGAGACAGAAAACACAACTGGAGTTTAAACAATCATTGAACACAATTAAAGTGTTAGATATTATCATTTGTCCAATCATAACGTCTGTGTCACTTTTGTGGGTTTTGGTCCAGATTTACAATGTGGTTGCTAGGTAACAGTTGTGGAATGTGTCATATTCACTGAACCAAAGTCAAACTGGTGACGCAATCAAAACGTTTAATCAAATCAGAAATAGAAACATGTCTGAGCGAGTTTTAGTGAGAATCTGGTCCGACCGGTCAGACGCACTTCAACATCGCTCACAGTTCAGTCGAGTTTGGATATTTGAGCTAAACTCACGTCGAAGCTGCTCAAAGTAGAAACAGTGACGTGAGCAGAGGTTTGATCTTTATGAAATCCCCCAAAAACAGTGAGAATGTAGAATAATAAACACTGACCTGTGGAATCTGCTGAGGTGCCTTTGACGTTTGGTGCTTCAGACTGTTTCCTGTAACAGTGTGACGAGTCAGATCAGGGCAAAGGGCGGGGCCAGAGTCACACACACTTAACTGTTTCTTGTCCTGATCATGTGAAGTGGAGCAGCATCTTAATAATATGAGGCTGTTAGTTCCTAGTTCTAGTGCTGCTGCTGTTCATAGTAATTGTAAGGATGGAGTAATGTTTTTATTTTGAAATTCATCGGGAAGGTACGGGTCATTTCCTGTTGCCCAAAATGTTTAAATGTGTCATGATGGGCGGGCAAGGACAGGTAGATGTTTCCTAGCGCCTAGCTTGAATGAGGAAAAAAGGTACGTGTTGTTTGTCTGTTTTGTTGGAATTGCTGTATCAACATGGTGTTAATTTGTTTGTATTGTATTTTAGCTCTTACGGTGGTCATGTGCTAACGGAAATTAAAGGAAACTTGAGCACATCCACTTGTACGCTGGTTCATTCCAAGGGGCTGGGACGCTATAGTAAGAGCTTTTTCCAATAATGTGTGGTTGACGATGGTTACTGGGCTGATTGAAGAATCACCATTTACTTGTGACCTGGTGCCGAAAGACTGTGGCTGCAGACAGTGGCCAAAGTGACAAAGAATTGGCTGTTGCACATTGTTAGCGTGGTGCAACATTTGTGTGGCACAGAAGCACATGGACACAAAGGACGCACATTTTATGGATCAAAGCCCTTTTAGTTAGAAACTGCATGAACAGGATTGCATGTTCTTTGAACAAATGAAAGAAGAAACTCTTGGTGGACACAATGGGCCAATTTTAAGTAATTTGAATCAATTAGAATATATTAATATTGAGTATTTTAGCTTTTTCATTGAACAACTTAAAGATTGTATTTATAATGATAGTTTGATATAAGGTAGATTTATATATTGGGCTTTTCCAATTTACTAGTTAATAAAAAAATAAAATAAAATAAAAAAAAAAATGATGAAAAAAAGGATGGAACAAGGAGTACAAGCATGTGAAGAATCTATCCTTGCAGACGGTGACATTAAAAATCAAGATGAAAAGGAGAAAACTTTGCTGACTTTGTATGACAAATGGAAGAAATGTGTTCGTGACTCAAGAAGACAGTTGAAAATACATATGCCTGAAGAAGAGATCTTTCAGCTCATTGAAGTTTTAAAGGGACAAAGAGAAGGTGTCATTAATGCATTTATTGAGCTTCGTAACGTCATCACTCCCAACATGAATACTAGGAGAAGAGTGGACACATGTCAGGCTATTACAAGTGAAATCTTATCTATAGCGTACAACAGGGTTGTGGATGACAAGGAAGACTTCCAGGAGGAGAATGAGCGAGTAAGACTACATGACCTGTTGTCACATGAACATGCACTTTCTGTGTATGGGTCAGAAGCCTCTATTTCCTCTCACAGTAATTCTGACAGAGAATTTACAGGCTCTCTAGCAGTTAAAAGGGCTGAAGCTGCTGCTGATTTGGCTGCTAAACAGATTAATTATGAGATGTTGCTTGAAGAAGAAAAGAAAGGAATTATTATAAGGCAATTAGAAGAAAAACAAAAAAGAGAGTTGGAGGAACAAAAATACGCACTTCAGAGACTTCAAGCAGCAAGGGAGGTAAGGGTAGCAGAAGTAAGACTTCAAATTCTGAGTGAGGAGATTAAGAGAAATGTTAATGTTTGCCCTATCAACGAAGGCGCTACGTTCTCTGTGGACCTCACTGCTGCTACTTCTGATCCATTGGTTTCTGATTGCATGACCTCTACGCTGCCATCTTCTGGACAAGTTATGGCTCAACCTGCAAGTTTGCCAAAGTTTGTTACTATTAAGGCTCCTGCATTGCACTCACCTTTAATGGACAGTTTATCCAATGGTCCTGTACTAAATCCATCTGTTGCAGACCACATGGCAGCTTCTGCATCTGTTCCTGTCAGTTCTGCTGTTGGAACCTCTGATCTGGCACCAATTGCCCAAATGTTTCAGGACAGTTTTTTGTTAAATCGTCTTCCTGTACCTGAACCTTTTGTTTTCACAGGAAATCCTATTCAGTTTATCGAGTGGAAGGCTGCATTTACAGCTCTCATCAGCAAAAGAACTAATGATGCCAGTGAAAAACTGTATTATCTGAAAAAATACATTGGGGGAGCAGCAAAACAGGTACTGGAAGGTACATTTTTTCGTAGTGACCATGAGGCCTTCTCACATGGTTGGGATAGGTTAAATCAGAGATACGGTCATCCATTTATAATTCAACAAGCATTTAGAGAAAAACTAAACAACTGGCCAAAAATCCATACAAAGGATGCTGAAGGACTCAGAAATTATGCTGATTTCCTTAATACTTGTCTTGAAGCAATGCCCCATGTTCAGGGTTTGGACATTTTAAATGATTGCGAAGAAAATAAAAAATTAATTTTGAAATTGCCAGATTGGGCCACAATGAGCTGGAACAGGCAAGTGACTCAAGTTTTAAAGGAGAAAAAACACATTTCCAAGTTTTAAAGATTTTGTTTCATTTATGACTCTTGAAGCGGACATAGCTTGTAATCCAATCACATCTCTCTATGCCCTTAAGGATTCTCGTCACATACTGCCAGTACTCTCTCATCTCAAACAACAGTCCGACAAATAACGCAGAAACCTTCATGCCATTTCTGTAAGGAAACTTGTCATCAAATATATTCCTGTGCCAAATTTAAGGAATTATCAGTTAAGGAACGGCGTGCATATGTAAAAGAGCAATTATTATGCTACGGATGCCTCAAACAAGGTCATGCTGTTAAGGACTGCAGGCAGCGATATCTCTGTGAAGTTTGTGGGGGCAGGCACCCTTCGGTTCTCCATTGGGAAGACTTTGAAAAAGAGAACTTTGTTACTCAGTTGGAGGACTTCACCTAGATCTTTGAGCATGATAAATGGATAACTGAATTGAGTTAAATGCTTATGTAAATGTAAATGTGTATTAAGTAAGGGAATCACTTGTTATGTACACTCGTGATTGGGGGGAGTGTAAGGGATGGAGTAATGTTTTATTTTGAAATTCATCGGGAAGGTACGGGTCATTTCCTGTTGCCCAAAATGTTTAAATGTGTCATGATGGGCGGGCAAGGACAGGTAGATGTTTCTAGCGCCTAGCTTGAATGAGGAAAAAGGTACGTGTTGTTTGTCTGTTTTGTTGGAATTGCTGTATCAACATGGTGTTAATTTGTTTGTATTGTATTTTAGCTCTTACGGTGGTCATGTGCTAACGGAAATTAAAGGAAACTTGAGCACATCCACTTGTACGCTGGTTCATTCCAAGGGGCTGGGACGCTATAGTAATAGTGAGTAATAGTGGAATAGTCATAGTAATAGAGTAATAGTGAGTAGTACTTACAGCAGACCTGGGACAACTGTGGCCCGGGGGCCTGATGCGGACTAAAACCTGTTTTAATCAGGCCAAGGCTCCTTTGTGACAAAAACACAAAACTACATTTAAACTGGACTAGACCTGGACTAGACCTGGACTGAACCTGGACTAGACCTGGACTAAAACAGGACTAAACCTGAACTAACTTTGACTAAACTTGGACTAGACCTGGACTAAACTTGGAGTAGACCTGAATTTAACCTGGACTAGACTTGGACTAGACCTGGACCAAACCAGGACTAAACCTGGATTAAACCTGGACTAAACCTGGACTAGACCTGGACTAAACCTGGACTAGACCTGGACTAGACCTGGACTAAACTGGACTAGACCTGGACTAGACCTGGACTAAACCTGGACTAAACCAGGACTAAACCTGGACTAGACCTGGACCAGACCTGGACTAAACCTGACTAAACCTGACAGACCTGGACTAGACCTGGACTAAACCTGGACTAAACCTGGACAAGATCTGGACTAGACCTGGACTAGACTTGGACTAGACCTGGACCAAACCAGGACTAAACCTGGACAAGACCTGGACTAAACCTGGACTAGACCGGACAAGACCTGGACTAAACCTGGACTAAACCAGGACTAGACCTGGACAAAAAACTGGACTAAACCAAGACTAAAACAGAACTAGACCAGAACTAAAGCTGGACTCAACCTGTCTAAACCAGGACTAAGGCTGGTCTAAGTCTGGTCTAAGTCTGGTCTAAGTCTGGACTAAGTCTGGACTAAGTCTGGACTAAGTCTGGTCTAAGTCTGGACTAAGTCTGGTCTAAGTATGGTCTAAGTCTGGTCTAAGTCTGGTCTAAGTCTGGACTAAGTCTGGTCTAAGTCTGGACTAAGTCTGGACTAAGTCTGGTCTAAGTCTGGTCTAAGTCGGGTCTAAGTCTGGTCTAAGTCTGGTCTAAGTCTGGTCTAAGTCTTTTCTCTTAAACGTTTGACTTTAATGATGCGTTTGTCCGTCACTGTCACATTCTCAGATTCACTTGAAGCTTGGACAGATGTGGCGGCCATCTTGTGACTGGAGCAGCAACAAAACCCCAACATAAAACCCTGTGAACGAGGCCATCTTGTGACTGGAGCAGCAACAAAACCCAACATAAAACCCTGTGAACGAGGCCATCTTGTGACTGGAGCAGCAACAAAAGCCCAACATAAACCCCGTGAACGAGGCTTTAAATGTGTGTGTTTGGGTTTGTACTAGAATCCACTCACACTGACACAGCAGAGGCACAGAAAGAGTTTATTTCCATCAGAACAGATTCAGAGCAGAATCAGCCGCCAGAGGAAAGTCATGTTTGTTTGTCTTATTTACAAGTTTGACTGTTTCACATCATCAGTGCTGCCTCCACAAACAATGGATTATTTAGTTTAAAGTAAGAATCACAACTTTTACACAACATGATTCAAATAAACCTCAGACACTTCAGACAGATTTAAGCAAAAAGAAGTTTGTACTTTCTCTTCCAAACGGATTAAACTGACTTTAAGTACAGTTCATTTATTTGTGTTACTTTCCATCTCTGAGAGTCTCCACTGCAGTGACGACCAGAGGAGCAGAGTTTGAGCCTTTATCATTGGTACAGGACGAAAATATGGTAAGAGTTTGTCTGTGAAGCTGCAGCCGGTGAAGGAGAAGAGAAGATCTGCAGAATCTGTGTCATAAAAGGAGACCAGACCCTCATCATAGTCCACAAACACACCCACCTTCTGAGGAGCTCGGGCTGGAGACAGACGACAGAAGGACTGCACAGCTTTATACTCATCTTTGTTTCTCAACAAATGCACCAGAATCCATTCTGGACTTGCATGATCTTCCCTTCCTGTTGATGGACTCTTGAGCCACTCCTAAATCCCACTTTTTTTCCCTTTGACCTGAACCTCAAAGTAAAACCTGCCTGAAGAGAAACTCTGCTTTCCCAGAACATTAGCACATTTATCAAACCTCAGAGGAGAATCTGGGAGCTCTTCTTCACATCAGTATATAAACCTGTTTTAGATCTTCAGACAGAACGAGATAGGTTGAGCAGTGTCTGGATCCAGAGTCACGTCCACAGCAAACTTCTGAACTCCTCACTCAGCTTGCAGACTTGAAGTGAACAGTTGTTAAACTCCTCAGAGAGTTCCTTCTCCAGCTCCTTCAGAGCTCGGGCCACACTGCCCTCACACTTCTCCCCCTCAAAGCTCACGCTGCTCCACTCCTTCAGCCCAGCAGGAGGCGTGAGTGCAGGGCAGTGCTGTAGAAAGTGCAGAGGGTCTTGAGAGCGTGAGAGCTCCTCTGCCTCAGTGCTGCTCTTCTGCAGCTCACAGATCTCCTGTTCCAGCTGCTGCACCAGCTCCTGGGCTCGTTTGTGGCTGAGCCTCTGCTTCTCCTGCAGCTCCTCTAAGAACAGCTCCTGACGCCTCTGAACAGACTGCATGAGAGCAGTGAAGACCTGCAGCCCCTCGGCCCTCTCTCTGTGGACCTCTGTGTCACTGAGCTCCAGGCAGCGCTGGATCTGCTGGAGCTTCAGCCTCCTCTGCTCCACCATGTGCTGAGTGTGAGCCTGAGTCTGCTGCAGAGAAGACCTGCTCCTCTCACACGCCGCCTCCAGAGACACAAACCTATGGTTCTGATGCTCTAGAAGAACACATGTAGCAGACGATCTCTCATCAGTGTCACAGAAGAGCTCCAGGGGGCGCTGATGTTCAGGACACATCCTGTCCTCCAGGTTCTCCACAGGCTCCATCAGCTGGTGTCTTTTCAGCCCAGAGACTGTGAGATGAGGCTGGAGGTGGGTCTCACAGAACGAGGACAGACAGACCAGGCAGGACTTCAGGGCCTTGAGTTTGGGCTCAGAGCACACGTCACACTGGACCTCTGCAAACCAGGCATGTTCTCCATAGAGCGACTTTTGTTTTTGTCCAGTTTTCTCTGTGACACCAGCTCACGCAGCAGAGTGTTGACCTTCAGCTCAGGTCTGCTGGAGAAGACCTCTTTACACAGGGGACATGTGCAGAGTCCAGCAGTGTCCCAGGCCTCACTGATGCAGCGTTTGCAGAAGTTGTGTCCACATGGAGTGGACACTGGCTCAGAGAACACCTCCAGACAGATGGAGCAGAGGACCGTCTCCTCAGAGCTGCTTTCACTGGTGGACCACATCTCTGAAACACAAACACATCACAGTTAGAGAAGAAGAATACTTGATCAAACGTCTGTGGGTGAGAGAAGATGGAGCAGGTTCTGAAGGACTTGTAGGTGCTGAGCAGAAGCTTGTATTGTCCAGGAGCCAGTGGAGAGTCTGAGGATGAGACTGATGTGATGATCTGGACAATCACAGCAGATTGTTTGGGCAGAATTGACATGTTTGACCAAAACAAACAAACAAACAACAGAATTAAGACTATTTTGACTTTTACAAAACATTTTTGTAATGTCTGGAGGGAAACTATACTGTTTGCTTTTCTCTAAACTGGATATAACCAAAAAATGTGACTTCTTGGCTACTTCCTGGTTGAGATGCTTCAACGAATCACACGTCGGGAATCAAGTCTGATCCGACTCAACAGTTTACAGCAGCAGTGTGAGACGAGCGTCTGACAGTCGTAAATATACTACGCGTCGCTCAGATAAGGTTGTAGTTTAATTCTTTCATGGTCAACAGCAGATCTCCTGTGTTTTAGCAGGAGAAACACAGAAGTAGCCGCGCAGTGACTAAGTAAGTTCCAATGTACTTTCAAAAAACGTCAACTAAAAGATTACAGCCACTAAAACAATTTGTATCCTGTCCAGAAACTCTGGACACGTAAAGACTGTATGAATTAGAAGTTTGTTGTTAGTTTGGAAAAAAACATTGCAATTTTTCCATATAAAAAAAATCTCGTCCATGTCTTTTCTCCATGAATGTAAGACTAACTGTTATAAACCATACAACGATCTGCTTGATGCTGTGCGTGCACATGTGTGAGAGTATGCTTATTCTAAAATTAATAGAGGAAGGGTGAAAAATAGAAGAAATAAAGCAGGATTATGGGTGAAATAGGAAAGTTGATGAAAAATCTGCAAAGCAGGAAGCTTGTTGAAAGTATTCCTTGAAAAAGATCACATCTCTATTTGAAGTTTTATGTACTATGTGACAGTAGTTTATTTGTGAAGATCTCAGCTCATGTTGTTGGAGCAGTTCTGACTCGTCTGGTGCAGATTGAAGCTTCTGAAAAGAAGTCTGTACTCCAGCTCTATGTTGAATGTTTCAATATTAACTGAGAATAACACTCACTCACACCTTTCATTTGCATTTGCAGTTCAGCCCTGATAATCAGATTCATATACCAAGGCTGTGTCCCACCAACGTGGGGTCGCCGGGTGACTGGAGCCTATCTCAGTGACTTTAGGCCTTAGGCGGGAGAACACCCTCGACGTTGGCCTATCATTCACTCTCTCATTCACTCACAGCGAAATTTACTGTGATGCCCAATTAACCTAAACATGCAGGTTATGGAGGTGAAGGAAACTGGAGAAAACCCACGGTGACACGGGGAGATTCATAGTGATGACAATCAAACTCACCTGTGAGGACAATAAAGCACCTTTAACCTGATCTTATCTGGGGCCGCATTTATAAAAGTTTGTGAAGGATTTTTGCTGAGCAAGTGCGTACACCTAGTGGCCACAGGTGGTGTTCACCACGCAAACTCCATATTTATCACGCCAGGCCATGCCCTCTCCACACAGACCACGCCCTCTCCACACAGGCCACGCCCTCTCCACACCTCCCATTCACCATAAAAGGGCCATGCAAAGTGACACATGAATAATATTTGAATATACGTACATGAATGTAATCAGTGGGTTTGACACTGGGACAGAGGGAACAGGGGAGGAGTCAGAGGGAGAGAGGGAGGAGTCAGAGGCAAAAAGGGAGGAGTCAGGGGCAGAGAGGTCCTTTGAGTTCTTTTAGTGCACATGCGCCTCTCTGCCGTGTCAGACACATTTCCTCAGTTTTGTCAGAGAAAGCAAGCGTATCGTAGGTCCATCCAGGTTTGGGCAGGTTGTGTCTTGTGCGTATTTGGGTCAGGAGGATAATCTCTACATTCTGGCTCATGGTGCGTAAAGTGAGATCTGCGTCTTGTCTGATGCTTTGTTTCAGTGAAGAGAGACTCGCTCATGAGCTGAAGGAGGAGTTTTCTGTCAGGTTTGATCGATGTTTCATAAATCCATTCACAGATTCAGCCTGATTCTCTCTGGTATCGAATCAGTGAACACCCGCACAAGAACTACGAGCTTCCTGCATCAAACACTTCCTCAAACTGTCTTCACTTCTGCTTCTCTATGACTGTGGTCTTTTCCTCGTGTCTCTCAGCCTTTGCGGACAGTGCACGTATGCGTTAAGCAAAAACCGGTGCCTAGTAAAGCTTTATAAAAGAGGAAATGAGGTGCCTGATCTGCCTCTCTCTCCTGATCATATTCTAGTAAACATAAGTCATATTTATTGGACAAAACACAATTCTAAACCTCATCAAAGCAGACAAACTGGTGAAAACAAGAGTCAAAGCTTAAACAGAATCATGTTCAGTGAGTTGAATCTGTCAGACGCACTTGAACACGGCTCTACAGGCAGAAGCACGTTTACTTTCACTTTCAGCTCTTGTGCAGTGAGTTTGGATATTTGAGCTAAACTCACGTCGAAGCTGCTCAAAGTAGAAGCAGCTGTTCAGAGGAAGAATGTCAGAATAATAAACACTGACCTGTGGAATCTGCTGAGGTGCCTTTGACGTTTGGTGCTTCAGACTGTTTCCTGTAACAGTGTGACGAGTCAGATCAGGGCAAAGGGGCGGGGCCAGAGTCACACACACTTAACTGTTTCTTGTCCTGATCATGTGAAGTGGAGCAGCTCTTAATAATATGAGGCCTGTTAGTTCCTAGTTCTAGTGCTGCTGCTGTTCATAGTAATAGTGAGTAATAGTGGAATAGTCATAGTAATAGAGTAATAGTGAGTAGTACTTACAGCAGACCTGGGACAACTGTGGCCCGGGGGCCTGATGCGGCCTAAAACCTGTTTTAATCAGGCCCAAGGCAAAAACACAAAACTACATTTAAGACTTTAAACTAGACTAGACCTGGACTAGACCTGGACTAGACCTGGACCAAACCTGGACTAAACCTGGACTAAAACTGGACTAGACCTGGACTAAACCTAGACAAGACCTGGACTAACCTGGACTAAACCTGGACTAGACCTGGACAAGACCTGTACTAAACCTGGACTAGACCTGGACAAGACCTGTACTAAACCTGGACTAGACCTGGACAAGACCTGTACTGAACCTGGACTAAACCTGGACTAGACCTGGACAAGACCTGTACTAAACCTGGACTAGACCTGAACTAAACCTGGACTAGACCTGGACTAGACCTGGACTAAACCTGGACTAAACCTGGATTAAATCTGGACTAAACCTGGACTAGACCTGGACTAGACCTGGACTAACACTGGACTAGACCTGGATTAGACCTGGACAAAACCTGGACTAGAAATGGACTAAACCTGGACTAGACCTGGACTAGAAATGGACTAAACCTGGACTAGACCTGGACTAAACCTGGACTAAACCTAGACTAGACCTGGACTAAACCTGGACAAGACCTGGACTAGACCTCGACTAAACCTGGACTAAAACCTGGACTTAACCAGGACTGAAAATGAACTAAACTTGGACTAAACGTGGAAAAAACCTGGACTAAGTCTGGTCTAAGTCTGGTCTAAGTCTGGTCTAAGTCTGGTCTAAGTCTGGTCTAAGTCTGGTCTAAGTCTGGTCTAAGTCTGGTCTAAGTCTGGTCTAAGTCTGGTCTAAGTCTGGACTAAGTCTGGACTCTGGAGACTGTCTGTTCTCTTAAACGTTTGACTTTAATGATGCGTTTGTCCGTCACTGTCACATTCTCAGATTCACTTGAAGCTTGGACAGATGTGGCGGCCATCTTGTGACTGGAGCAGCAACAAAAGCCCAACATAAAACCCTGTGAACGAGGCCATCTTGTGACTGGAGCAGCAACAAAACCCCAACATAAAACCCTGTGAACGAGGCTTTAAATGTGTGTGTTTGGGTTTGTACTAGAATCCACTCACACTGACACAGCAGAGGCACAGAAAGAGTTTATTCCATCAGAACAGATTCAGAGCAGAATCAGCCGCCACAGGAAAGTCATGTTTGTTTGTCTTATTTACAAGTTTGACTGTTTCACATCATCAGTGCTGCCTCCACAAACTATGGATTGATTTAGTTTAAAGAAAGAATCACAACTTTTACACAACATGATTCAAATAAACCTCAGACACTTCAGCCAGATTTAAGCAAAAAGAAGTTTGTACTTTCTCTTCCAAACGGATTAAACTGACTTTAAGTACAGTTCATTTATTTGTGTTACTTTCCATCTGTGAGAGTCTCCACTGCAGTGACGACCAGAGGAGCAGAGTTTGAGCCTTTAGCATTGTTACAGGGACTGTAATATGGTAAGAGTTTGTCTGTGAAGCTGCAGCCGGTGAAGGAGAAGAGAAGATCTGCAGAATCTGTGTCATAAAAGGAGACCAGACCCTCATCATAGTCCACAAACACACCCACCTTCTGAGGAGCTCGGGCTGGAGACAGACGGACAGAAGGGTCTGTAAGAGCTTCATACTCATCTTTGTTTCTCAACCAAATGCACCAGAATCCATTCTTGGGACTTTCAGTGATCTCTCCCTTCCTGTTGATGGACTCTTGAGCCACTCCTAAATCCCACTTTGTTTTGCCTTTGACCTGAACCTCAAAGTAAAACCTGCCTGAAGAGAAACTCTGCTTTCCTAGAACACAAGCACATCCATCAAACCTCAGAGGAGAATCTGGGAGCTGCTTCTTCACATCAGTGTGATAAACCTGTTTGAGATCTTCAGACAGAACTAGATAAGGATAAGCAGTGTCTGGATCCAGAGTCACGTTCACAGCAAACTTCTGAACTCTCTTCAGCTCAGCTTTAAAACATTGTTTAAACTCCTCAGAGAGTTCCTTCTCCAGCTCCTTCAGAGCTCGGGCCACACTGCCCTCACACTTCTCCCCCTCAAAGCTCACGCTGCTCCACTCCTTCAGCCCAGCAGGGGGCGTGAGTGCAGGGCAGTGCTGTAGAAAGTGCAGAGGGTCTTGAGAGCGTGAGAGCTCCTCTGCCTCAGTGCTGCTCTTCTGCAGCTCACAGATCTCCTGTTCCAGCTGCTGCACCAGCTCCTGGGCTCGTTTGTGGCTGAGCCTCTGCTTCTCCTGCAGCTCCTCTAAGAACAGCTCCTGACGCCTCTGAACAGACTGCATGAGAGCAGTGAAGACCTGCAGCCCCTCGGCCCTCTCTCTGTGGACCTCTGTGTCACTGAGCTCCAGGCAGCGCTGGATCTGCTGGAGCTTCAGCCTCCTCTGCTCCACCATGTGCTGAGTGTGAGCCTGAGTCTGCTGCAGAGAAGACCTGCTCCTCTCACACGCCGCCTCCAGAGACACAAACTTATGGTTCTGATGCTCTAGAAGGCCACACAGTGAACAGACGCAGCTCTGGTCAGTGTCACAGAAGAGCTCCAGGGGGCGCTGATGTTCAGGACACATCCTGTCCTCCAGGTTCTCCACAGGCTCCATCAGCTGGTGTCTTTTCAGTCCAGAGACTGTGAGATGAGGCTGGAGGTGGGTCTCACAGAACGAGGACAGACAGACCAGGCAGGACTTCAGGGCCTTGAGTTTGGGCTCAGAGCACACGTCACACTGGACCTCTGCAAACTCAGGCATGTCACCCATAGAGCGACTTTTGTTTTTGTCCAGTTTTCTCTGTGACACCAGCTCACGCAGCAGAGTGTTGACCTTCAGCTCAGGTCTGCTGGAGAAGACCTCTTTACACAGGGGACATGTGCAGAGTCCAGCAGTGTCCCAGGCCTCACTGATGCAGCGTTTGCAGAAGTTGTGTCCACATGGAGTGGACACTGGCTCAGAGAACACCTCCAGACAGATGGAGCAGAGGAGCGTCTCCTCAGAGCTGCTTTCACTGGTGGACCACATCTCTGAAACACAAACACTTCACAGTTAGAGTGGATCATGTCCAGAAGCTCCGTGAACGACTGATTTATGAATAAGAACAAGTTTGTTGTTAGTTTGGAAACATTGCAAACTTTACAACATCAAACACCAACTTTAATTCTTGTCCTATTTTATTTCCTTATTTTTCCATAAACATCAGTTAAACTGTTTTAAACTCAAGTCATTTTACAGTTTAGCATCAAACAAACGTTCTGAATCAACACTGTTCCTCTGTTCACATTCACCTCGTTGAGCTGTTTTAGCTCTGCCTGTATCTGTATTCCACTGGAGCTGCTTGTTGCTACTTGTGCCTGTTTTTGTGCCAATGCTTGTGTGTGTTTGTGTGAGAGAGATTGTTTAAAGTGAAGTTCATGCTTCATTCATGTGCACTGGGAAACTCGGAGGTACCCACATAACGATCATACTTCCCAAAACCAGAGTGTTCATGACAGCGCCAACACATTCCGATTCGGGAAGCGTTCAAACGCGCTTTTCCCAGTCAGAGCTTGGAACTTCCCTGTTTCCGAGGGCTCCTGAATGCAGCATTAACCCTAAACTCCAGCCACAGACACATTTCAAACTCACTAGAAAAGCTCTGGTCAAAGGTAAAAGGAGGAGTTCAGAGGACAGCAGCAGTGTGATTAGTTTGACAGCAGGAGTTTGGAATCTACTCAGTTTTGACTGGACAATTCACAGTGACTGGAACTGACACGGGCCTTTACAGTGACACACAGTTTGTGACTATATTGACCTGAAACTGGCTCATTTGCTCAGTTTGTAAAACTGCCAAAAAAAAACAAAACAAACCCTCCGAACAGTAGGAATTGCTATTTTAACACCACATACACAGTTTAATGGTTTTAGAGTTTAGATTCACTAAACTCTAAAACCATTAATTGCAGGACGAGGTGAAAAATAGAACAATTAAGATTCTTTGTGCAACATGAAATAGACAAAACCTTGTAAGAAAGAATCTGCAAATGCAGCAGCCGCGACTTGTTGATGCTTTAAAAACATCACATCTCTGATTTGAAGTTTTAAACTCTTCTTCACATGATCAATATATAATGTGAGCAGTTTATTAGTTTATTAATGTGTAGATGCTCAGGCTCATGTTGTTGGAGCAGTTCTGACTCGTCTGGTGCAGATTGAAGCTTCTGAAAATATGTGTAACGTCTGCTGCAGCTCGTGGTGTAAACTCCAGGTCATATGTTGTATGTTTCAATATTAAACTGAGAGAAAAACACTCACAAATAACACATACACTTTTCAGTTGCTCCTGCAGTTTGCACCTGATAATCAGACCCATGACCTACATGTGACGACAATAAAGTATAAAACCTTTAACCTGATCTTATCTTATCTGCCTCTCTCCTGATCATATTCTAGGAAACATAAGTCATATTTATTGAACAAAAGACAATTCTAAACCTGACCAAAACAGACAAACTGGTGAAAACAAGAGTCAAAGCTTAAACAGAATCATGTTCAGTGAGTTGAATCTGTCAGACGCACTTGAACACGGCTCTACAGGCAGAAGCACGTTTACTTTCACTTTCAGCTCTTGTGCAGTGAGTTTGGATATTTGAGCTAAACTCACGTCGAAGCTGCTCAAAGTAGAAGCAGCTGTTCAGAGGAAGAATGTCAGAATAATAAACACTGACCTGTGGAATCTGCTGAGGTGCCTTTGACGTTTGGTGCTTCAGACTGTTTCCTGTAACAGTGTGACGAGTCAGATCAGGGCAAAGGGGCGGGGCCAGAGTCACACACACTTAACTGTTTCTTGTCCTGATCATGTGAAGTGGAGCAGCTCTTAATAATATGAGGCCTGTTAGTTCCTAGTTCTAGTGCTGCTGCTGTTCATAGTAATAGTGAGTAATAGTGGAATAGTCATAGTAATAGAGTAATAGTGAGTAGTACTTACAGCAGACCTGGGACAACTGTGGCCCGGGGGCCTGATGCGGACCAAAACCTGTTTTAATCAGGACCAAGGCAAAAACACAAAACTACATTTAAGACTTTAAACTGGACTAGACCTGGACTAAACCTGGACTAGACCTGGACTAAAGTTGGACTAGACCTGGTTTAAACCTGGACTAGACCTGGAGTAGACCTGGACTAAACCTGGACTAGACCTGGACTAGACATGGACTAAACCTGGACTAAACCTAGACTAGAGCTGGACTAGAGCTGGACTAGACCTGGACTAAACCTGGACAAGACCTGGACTAGACCTGGACAAGACCTGGACTAAACCTAGACTAGACCTGGACTAGACCTGGACTAAACCTGGACTAAACCTGGACTAGACCTGGATTAAACCTGGACTAGACCTGGACTAAACCTGGACTAAACCTGGACTGGACCTGGACTAGACCTGGACTAAGCCTGGACTTAACCTGGACGTAATCTGGACTAAAACAGATCTAAGTCTGGCCTAAATCTAGTCTATGTCTGGATTAAGTCTGGACTAAGTCTGGTCTAAGTCTGGACTAAGTATGGTCTAAGTCTGGTCTAAGTCTGAACTAAACCTGGACTAAGTCTGGTCAAAGTCTGGTCTCTTCAACGTTTGACTTTAATGATGCGTTTGTCCGTCACTGTCCCATTCTCAGATTCACTTGAAGCTTGGACAGATGTGGCGGCCATCTTGTGACTGGAGCAGCAACAAAACCCCAACATAAAACCCTGTGAACGAGGCCATCTTGTGACTGGAGCAGCAACAAAACCCCAACATAAAACCCTGTGAACGAGGCTTTAAATGTGTGTGTTTGGGTTTGTACTAGAATCCACTCACACTGACACAGCAGAGGCACAGAAAGAGTTTATTTCCATCAGAACAGATTCAGAGCAGAATCAGCCGCCACAGGAAAGTCATGTTTGTTTGTCTTATTTACAAGTTTGACTGTTTCACATCATCAGTGCTGCCTCCACAAACTATGGATTGATTTAGTTTAAAGAAAGAATCACAACTTTTACACAACATGATTCAAATAAACCTCAGACACTTCAGCCAGATTTAAGCAAAAAGAAGTTTGTACTTTCTCTTCCAAACGGATTAAACTGACTTTAAGTACAGTTCATTTATTTGTGTTACTTTCCATCTGTGAGAGTCTCCACTGCAGTGACGACCAGAGGAGCAGAGTTTGAGCCTTTATCATTGAGACATGGACTGAAATATGGTAAGAGTTTCTCTGTGAAGCTGCAGCCGGTGAAGGAGAAGAGAAGATCTGCAGAATCTGTGTCATAAAAGGAGACCAGACCCTCATCATAGTCCACAAACACACCCACCTTCTGAGGAGCTCGGGCTGGAGACAGACGGACAGGAGAGTCTGTACAAGCTTTATACTCATCTTTGTTTCTCAACACGATGCACCAGATTCCATTCTTGGGACCTAATATGATCTTTCCCTTCCTGTTGATGGACACTTGAGCCACTCCTAAATCCCACTCTGTTTTCCCTTTGACCTGAACCTCAAAGTAAAACCTGCCTGAAGAGAAACTCTGCTTTCCCAGAACACAAGCAGAAGTATCAAACCTCAGAGGAGAATCTGGGAGCTGCTTCTTCACATATGTGTGATGAACATGTTTGAGATCTTCAGACAGAACGAGAGCAGGATAAGCAGTGTCTGGATCCAGAGTCACGTCCACAGCAAACTTCTGAACTCTCCTCAGCTCAGCTTTGTTAGACTCTGAGGCCAGTTGTTGACACAGTTTGTTAAACTCCTCAGAGAGTTCCTTCTCCAGCTCCTTCAGAGCTCGGGCCACACTGCCCTCACACTTCTCCCCCTCAAAGCTCACGCTGCTCCACTCCTTCAGCCCAGCAGGAGGCGTGAGTGCAGGGCAGTGCTGTAGAAAGTGCAGAGGGTCTTGAGAGCGTGAGAGCTCCTCTGCCTCAGTGCTGCTCTTCTGCAGCTCACAGATCTCCTGTTCCAGCTGCTGCACCAGCTCCTGGGCTCGTTTGTGGCTGAGCCTCTGCTTCTCCTGCAGCTCCTCTAAGAACAGCTCCTGACGCCTCTGAACAGACTGCATGAGAGCAGTGAAGACCTGCAGCCCCTCGGCCCTCTCTCTGTGGACCTCTGTGTCACTGAGCTCCAGGCAGCGCTGGATCTGCTGGAGCTTCAGCCTCCTCTGCTCCACCATGTGCTGAGTGTGAGCCTGAGTCTGCTGCAGAGAAGACCTGCTCCTCTCACACGCCGCCTCCAGAGACACAAACTTATGGTTCTGATGCTCTAGAACAGAACACATGTAGCAGACGATCTTCTCATCAGTGTCACAGAAGAGCTCCAGGGGGCGCTGATGTTCAGGACACATCCTGTCCTCCAGGTTCTCCACAGGCTCCATCAGCTGGTGTCTTTTCAGCCCAGAGACTGTGAGATGAGGCTGGAGGTGGGTCTCACAGAACGAGGACAGACAGACCAGGCAGGACTTCAGGGCCTTGAGTTTGGGCTCAGAGCACACGTCACACTGGACCTCTGCAAAGTCAGGCATCTCACCCATAGAGCGACTTTTGTTTTTGTCCAGTTTTCTCTCTGACACCAGCTCACGCAGCAGAGTGTTGACCTTCAGCTCAGGTCTGCTGGAGAAGACCTCTTTACACAGGGGACATGTGCAGAGTCCAGCAGTGTCCCAGGCCTCACTGATGCAGCGTTTGCAGAAGTTGTGTCCACATGGAGTGGACACTGGTTCAGAGAACACCTCCAGACAGATGGAGCAGAGGACCGTCTCCTCAGAGCTGCTTTCACTGGTGGACCACATCTCTGAAACACAAACACATCACAGTTAGAGTGGATCGTGTTCAGAAGCTCCGTGGACGACAGATGTGTGAATTAGAACAAGTTTGTTGTTAGTTTGGAAACACTGCAGACTTTACAACATCAAACACCAACTTTAAATTTAGTCCGATTTTATTTCCTTATTTCTCCATAAACATCAGTCAAACTGTTTTAAACTCACATCATTTTACAGTTTAGCATCAAACGAACGTGTCTTTAGAATCAGCTCTGTTCCTCTGTTCACATTCAACTTGTATGAGCGGTTTTAGCCCTGTGTTTGTTTTCTTCCTGAGCTGCTTGTAGCTACTTGTGCCTGTGTGCCAATAAAATATAAACCTTTAACCTGATCTTATCTTATCTGCTCCTCTCTCTCCTGATCATATTCTAGTAAACATAAGTCATATTTATTGGACAAAAGACATTTATAAACCTGATCAAAACAGACAAACTGTTGAAAACAAGAGTCAAACCTTAAACAGAATCATGTTCAGTGAGTTGAATCTGTCAGACTCACTTGAACACGGCTCTACAGGCAGAAGCACGTTTACTTTCACTTTCAGCTCTTGTGCAGTGAGTTTGGATATTTGAGCTAAACTCACGTCGAAGCTGCTCAAAGTAGAAGCAGCTGTTCAGAGGAAGAATGTCAGAATAATAAACACTGACCTGTGGAATCTGCTGAGGTGGATTTGACGTTTGGTGCTTCCGACTGTTTCCTGTAACTGCAAAGGGAGCGGCAGCAGTGTGACGAGTCAGATCAGGGCAAAGGGGAGGGGCCGAGGGGCGGGGCCAGAGTCACACACACTTAACTGTTTCTTGTCCTGATCATGTGAAGTTACAGCAGACTTGGGCAAACTGTGTCTGTTTTAATCAGGCCCTCTGTAGATCAGACCCGCGACTTATAGTGATAGTTAACTATACATGTAGTTATAACTAATGGTGTATACAGTATAATGACAGGGCTATACAAATGGTAGTGTGGGGCCCAAATGCGGCAACTGTGCAGTTTGTTTTGACCTCGTTGGATGAAATAACACATGGATCATGATGCTTGATAGGCTGTGTTTGTTATGTTCATAGTTCAAGTTGTTTGTGGATATAAATTGTAAAATACATTTGTAGTTCAGTCTTGTAGTCCAGGTCTCCAACAAATCTGAGCCACAGATAAATATAACTGAAAGTGAAGTTCAGCCCTTAAACTCCTCCCACAAACACATTTCAAACTGTCTGAAACGCGTGAGGAGAAGGTGAAAGGAGGGTCTGAGAGTGGAGAGCTGCAGTGTGTTTGTGATCAGTGCAATTCTGAGAGAGAATGAACAAAACAGCCACAACAGAATCACTCAGGCCACATCTCCTTTTCTCCCTCAGTCGCTCTCTCTCTTTCTGTCTCTCTCTCTCTCTCTCTCTCTCTCTTTCTCTCTCCCTCCCTCTCTTTCTCTTTTTCTCTCTTTCTTCCTCACACTCTCTCTTTCTCTCTCTCTTCTCTCTCTCTTTTTCTCTCTTTCTCTCTCTCTCTGTTTTCTCCCTTTCTGTTCACTATCTGTTTTCTCTCTCTCTCCTTTCTCTCTCTCTTTCTCTCTCTATTCTCTGTCTATTCTCTCTTTCTCTCTCTCTCTTTTCTCTCTCT
Source organism: Mugilogobius chulae (assembly GCA_038363315.1). NCBI lineage: Eukaryota > Metazoa > Chordata > Actinopteri > Gobiiformes > Gobiidae > Mugilogobius > Mugilogobius chulae. The sequence continues at coordinate 50,258,235 of CM076396.1, forward strand.
CTGTTTTCTCCCTCTCTGTTCGCTCTCTCTTTTCTCTCTCTCTTTCTCTCTCTCTCTGTCTCTTTTGCCCCCTCTCTCTTTTCTCTTTTTTCTCTCTTTTCTCTCTCTCTCTCACTCTCTCTTCTCTCCTTCACTCTTTCTCTCTCACTCCCCTCTCTCTCTTTTCTCTCTCCTCTCTCTCTCTCTCTCTCTCTCTCTCTCTCTCTCTCTCTCTCTCTCCCCTCTCTCTTTTTTTCTCTCTCTCTCTAGTTTAAGCTCTCTCGTGGTGCTTTTGTCTGATTATTCCCTCGATGGTCTTTTCACAGTTTCTCCTCGCTCTTTCAGCCCCTCCTCCTCTCTCTCTCTCCTCTCTCTCTCTCCTCACTCTCCTCTCTCTCTCTCTCTGTTCATAAACGTTCTCGTGTATTGTATGTTGAAGGTCATGTTTTTCTAAAGCTCACAAAGAGCACGTTTATGTAAAACTGCAATCACAGCCTGGACTGAGATCAAGGCCAGAACCAGCCAGAACCAAGACCAGACCAGGACTAAGACCAGAACCAAGACCAGGACCAGGACTAAGACCAGAACTAAGACCAAGACCAGGACCAAGACCAGGACTAAAACAAGACTGCAGCAGAACTCAAACCATTATATTCAGTCTGTTTTGATTGGACGAATGTGAACGTGCAAAATAATTCTGATGAAGTTGTTACTAATTATAGTCACACAAAAATACCTCAACATGCATGTTTTTGGAGAAAACACACAGTGACACAGAGAGAACATGCAAACTCCACCCACAGAGATCAGGAGATGTTGATTTGGTCTGATCTTGAACTCAAACCCACAATCTTCTTATTGGGAAACCAGAGCTCTAACCACTCTGCACTATTCATTTAGATTATCATTATTTACTTCTTTATGAGACTCAGTGACGTCACACTTGTGTAGCCACAGCTGCCCTGAGACAGACTGACAGAAGTGAGTAAAGTGAATCTGCAGGGTCCCAATGGGGAAGTTTCTTCACGACAGTTTTAAGACATTTTTAAATTTGATTAAATATTCCTGCAAAAGTTATTTATTTTCCCAATATCCCACATAATTCTATTTTATATTAAAAACTGAATGATTCAAGTGTCCTGTCTTTGATGGATCAATGTGACTTGTGCTGTGGAGGAGTTGCACTGATCAGAACTGATCACTGAGTCTGTGATGGAGTTATTTTAAGTCTGTCCTGACTTGAGCCTTTTTTCTTCACTTCTGCTTCTCTATGACTGTGGTCTTTTCTCCGTGTCTCTCAACTATAGTGAAGCTTTAGAAAAGAGGAAATGAGGCCCTTGATCTGCCTTCTCCCTCTCCTGATCTTATTCTAGGAAACATAAGTCATATTTATTGAACAAAAGACAATTCTAAACCTCATCAAAACAGACAAACTGGTGAAAACAAGAGTCAAAGCTTAAACAGAATCATGTTCAGTGAGTTGAATCTGTCAGACGCACTTGAACACGGCTCTACAGGCAGAAGCACGTTTACTTTCACTTTCAGCTCTTGTGCAGTGAGTTTGGATATTTGAGCTAAACTTAGACAGACTTAAAGTTATTTTAAGTCTGTCCTGACTTGAGCCTTTTTTGGATCCAGACCGGAGTCTTTTCTGTGTCCAGAGTGATACTGAGGTCAGATTGATGCTGATCCATAATCAGCCCCATAGTATCGGTTCAGCCGATATCATGGAAAACACTATTTACTGGCTGATGTGGCCTTAAAGGAACCGTATGTAAGATTTTGATGTCAGATTTCATAAACATGACCTATATGTGCCCAAGGTACAAGGTCAACATGTCCAAATATACTATTATTTTTACTGAAAGTCAATGTAATTCTGAGTTATTCTTAATTAAAAAAACAATGGACATGATGCCCTTTGTTGATGTTTACATTTATTATCCAATCAGAAAGCAGAATGAGCCTCACATGACTCTCTCAGTTGGGTTGCCAGTTTGGTTTCTTAGAAGCTGAAGTTAATTTTGAATCAGTAATCAGTAGCTTCCTATCTTCAATGTATGAGCCATTCCACAATCTGGCAACCCATGTTCATCTGTGATTGTTGTACCTTTCTAAAACCACTAGTTGTGGATATTACATACGGTTCTTTAAAGGATCATAATGTTTGAAATTGTATTCACATGAAGTTGTGAAGCTGCTGACACATTTTCTTAGAAGTTTACTGAGTTTATCTGGCATCAGTAGAGCTGTGCAATATTTAGAATTTTAGATAATATCCTGTAAGTGGTTTTCAAGATATCAAGAAATTGAATATTGAGTGTATCGTTTATAGTTATAATTGCCACATAAAGAACCTGTAAGAATAGAAATTGATGCTGGTATCTTTCAACTTAAAATATAAATATGACATGTCTGCACTTCTGTGATTCATTTACAAACATTTCACTTTGTTCACGTGACATCCCAGTGTTTTCCAGACCATTAATACTTCACACAGATGTTTGCAGCTCAAATAAATTGGTTCAAAGTCAGTTTGTTGTTGTAATACAAAAGTGATTGTGTCTAGTCACTAATGATTGAAACAGTTTGAAATGATCTTTTAGATATTTCATGCCAAAGTACAGTGCTGTCAATCAGATATTTATTTTTCTCAATATTGCCCCTAGGTATCAGCAGGTATTTAAAGCCACAGTATCAGTACAGAAGTGGAAAAGCTGGATCGGTGCATCACAAGTCTCCCATCCGAGTCCTGACCAAACCCTGTCCTGCTTAGCTTCTGTACGGCACGACGGCAGAGCGATAGAGCTCGGCCCAGGCCTTTCTGTGTGGAGTTTGCATGTTTCTGGGTGATTTCCTCCAGTTTCCCCATCGACCAATACACGCAGTTAGAGAACGCTCTGTGGTGGTCGGAGGTTGAGGCGCCAGGTGTTTAGCAGCAGCTCCTACCGCTGCGTGAGGAGAGGTCTCACTGTTAAGCTCTTCATGACTCTGTGCAAACATAGCTTCCTCTGATGAGACCAGACTCTGAAGCAAGGCCTCATGGGAGCTGTAGTCCATCGTGCTCTCGCTGGGCTTCATTAGACCGACAGTTTGTCTTTCTGAATGAGCCGCAGAGCATGATGGGAGCTGTAGTCCATCGTGCTCTCGCTGCGGCTTCATTAGACCGACAGTTTGTCTTTCTGAATGAGCCACAGAGCATGATGGGAGCTGTAGTTCACTTCGCTCTTGCTGTGACTTCATTACTGGACTTGTTTGCCTCTCTGAATGAGAAGCGGAGCATGATGGGATTGTGGTTTTCTGGCTCTTCTCCTTTGTGCAGTCGGCTGTGGTTTCATTAGGCTTGTCTTCCTCACACAATCGTCGTCAGTGAGAAGAGAAGAGATGAAATGTCCAGTGAGGAGCAGAAAAAACGCCTCCAGTCCAGATAAGCAGGAGGGAGCTTTATTGCAGTTTTTCTTCTTTTTTTTTCTGCGCTCTCATTGGACGCTTTATCTCTCTTTCATCAACGACAGCCGTGCAGCCAATTCTGAACCAGACTATTGCTTTCTGAATGAGCAGCAGAGCATCATGGGAGCTGTAGTTCTCTGGCTCTTCTCCTTTGTGCGGTGGATTCATGAGGCTTGTTCGGTTGTGAGTTGGTTGCACAATCGTCGTCACTCAATCCAGTGTTGGGCCGTGCATTTCTTGCCTAGGCCTTCAGTGGTGCTCCTTTTAAATATATTCACTTGTCAATAACCAGCTGGTGGTTATTAAACTATTCTATTACCAGGCACATGATAAAGAGCAAAGCATCATTACTTCTATAGTCAGAATAAACACATTTACACACACACAGATATTTACTCACCAATAGTCTGAATTACTTGTACACCAAAAACCAAATGATATTGTCCAGAATCTTACCGTGGAGCTAGTGGTAGTGTGCACACGGATCTTGTGCTGAACCCTGCTTCCAGTTACCTCGTAGATTCCTCATATCACTCCTCTCTCGTTTAGTTTGTAAATCCACTCTGGATTCGGCAAAATTTTGGTACTTTGGTGCCGTTGCTGGTTTTGTTAGACAAGACAAATTACAAACCCAGAGTGGCTCCAAACATCCTGTTGATCCGTGGCAAATAATAAGCACCCAGCAATACAGTTTGCAGTTTCCGTGGAGGCGCACAAATCCTTTTCCCGCTTGTGACAGGCTTGGAGAGCTGCTGGGTTCAGAGTTGCCCGGTCTTTCTTAACAATGTCCAGCTTTTTTGAAAAGTCCGTCATGAAAAAGGCTTTACCAATAAATTTGCAACCAAATCGATTTCTTCTCTCTCTTTAGCCACTGGGACAAAACTGCTCAAAACAACAATAATGATGCTTGATTGAGCACAGCCAATCAAATGCTCTTGACCAGGGGTGTCAAACTCATTTTGACAAAGGGCCACATTGGCATCTGGGTTGTCCACGAAGGGCCGGTTATGACTAAAATGAACCTTACTAATCTTTCTCTATTTGATTATTGTATATTAATTAAAGTGACAATTGCTGAATACTACAATCTGCATTAGTCTGAAAACATACTTACTCTTTAAGTTGCAGACAAATCATTTCATTGGGTTTAGACAACCAGATTACTCCTGGCACTAATATTAAATTAAAGTAAACCTTATAAGACCACGAGGGCCGCATAAAATGAGGTGGCGGGCCGCATCCGGCCCCCGGGCCTTGAGTTTGACATATGTGCTCTTGACGTTGCCAGTAGCCTTCTAGGACTTGGCGTCGTCAACGTTAAAGCAACAGTTTGATACGTGCTTATGTTAAGAGACGGAGTCTTCAAAACTGACTGTGAAGGCCTTGGGCAGATTTCACTGACCCTGACAACAACTGAGGCTGAAATATGATTGGTTAAAACAATATATTTTGAAATACAGCCTGAAAGCTGCGAAACGATCGGAAATGCTACGAAGAAGCTGACAGATAATTACTGAATTATTATTAAGCATGCATGCACTATATATGATTTATATCAGTTTGTTATTTAGATATTATTAGGCCAGCAGAGAAGGCTTTGCAAGCCCTGACGGTCCACCAATGCTCAAGTCTATTTCTTGCTCTGACTGAGCAGCAGAGGATCATGGGAGCTGTAGTCCTCGCTGTCTGTTTACAAATGGCTCGATCTTAGTTCTCTTTCCTTATCTCCTTGGGTTTTCAGCTTTTAATCAAACCTGACAGATTAAGTGGTCCTAAAGGTCAGAGGAGACAAGGGAAGGAGACAAGGAGCAGAGTTAAAGAGGAAAACTTCATGTGTAAATTCCAAAAATGTTCTTCTTTTCTTATTCCTTTCCTCTCATTTTAACTATCACTTAAATGATCTGTCAATGGAGCTGGACTTTTGTACACAGAATAAACAAAACACATCTTGTTGTACTTATAAAATAATCTGGTATAGCACCTTTAAAAACTGAAATGAATATGCATTTTTACAGCTATAGCAAACATTAAAGAGAAAATGTCTTGTTCCATTGATAGATCATTTTACTTGACAAGATACATTTGCCTAAACGAATATAATATGTGTTTTATAGTCCAGGCTAATGCTGTTTGTATATAGTAAAGTATATTTGGTGGCTGGTGTCCAGTGTCAGTGCTGTGGTTGTATAAAGACTAAATGTGCTGACTCCATGTTTGTCCTTCAGAGCAGCTCCTCTCACTCTTCTGTGATTAAACCTGAGTTTATACGTCGTGTTAAAGAGTCTCTGGATTAAACACGCCACAAACGACACTTAAAGGAGACGCATCATATCTACACAAGTAAAGAAAAACAGGTTCTAACAGTGTCATGAGTTTATTCACACAGTAGACCTGCTTTAGTCCTGCTTTAGTCCTGTTTTAGTCCTGTTTTAGTCCTGCTTTAGTCCTGCTTTAACCCTGGTTTGGATTGATTCCTGAATGTTTGAGTAATGTTGTATTGTCCTGCAGCCGATACTCAAGTGTGTAAAGAAATAATAATTCAACATGTTTTTTTTTTCTTTATTTATTTAGATAATAGTGTTTTTATTTAGTCGCTGCTGTTGTGAGTGAATGTGTGACATCGTGGTAAAAGCTGTGATGGAGGAGAGAGGGAGAGAGGAGAGAGAGAGAGAGAGAGAGGTGGAGCTGCAGGCGTCAGATGGAGCTGGTCCCAAGGGCGATCGAGAGAGCTGAGTCTGCACAAAGTCTGTGTGTGTCCTCCAGAGAGAGAGAGAAAGAAGGGAGGGGGAAAGAGAGGGAGAGAGAGAGAAGAGGATGGGGGGGACTATGTAGTTGCATATCTGGCAAAAAAATAAATTGCGACTAATCACATTATTTTTCTACTTTGTTTTTAATAGAATAATTCCTGTTCATAAGATCCTTTTTCACTTGACAGATCTACAAAATGAACCCATCTACAATTAGCTTTTCTGAGTGGTAAAGACATTCTTCTCATGGATTGTGTGTAAATACCACGTCATGACAAATTACGTGTCATGGCGACGCTTCTGCCTTTTTTTCTGGCGTGGTGAACACACGATATGGTTGAGGAAACAGAAGGGTTTTGGGGATAACTCTAAGTTTAGGTCTGAAGTTAGAAAAATGTGAGGCTTGGAGTTGGTTAAGTGTTAGTCTTCATGAATAATAATAGTCTTTACATCACCTAGAAATGAACTGAGACAGAAATGACCATGACCACAGGGGTGAGGGAGGTGGGAGGAGGGATGTGGTGCTGTTGTGACAGTTCGACCAATCAGCTTCAAATACTTTCCCCCTAATGTGTTAATTCTCTTCAGAAAGATTATGTATCTGGTAAGATGTTAGTCTTAATGAGACTTTATTGGACATTGTATAGAGGGATTTTCAGTCAACGTCCCTTTTCCGCGATACTGTGGCAGCACAGTGGCAGAGCGGATAGCGCTCTTGCCTCACAGCAAGAAGGTCGCGGGTTCGATTCTCGCACGGTCTGGATGAGTTTCCGGTTTCCCCACCAACCAATAATATGTACATTAGGGTAATATCCTCCATCTATCACGGTAGTCACTGCTCCTGAGGAGAAGCTCCAGAGTGAAGGACGGGGTAAATCAGAGAACCTAACCTTTCTTATCCTGCACATGTGTTATGCAGAAAGACCCGCTCTCTGTCTGGTTACATGGTTAAACTTGTTTGAAACAACAAACAGGATTCGTAGCAGCTGTTTGGATCAGGTCTGTCCGGTCTGACAGACGTCTGTGTTTTTCTGTTTTTCACCTGAATGTCACTTTTAAGGGTCATAGGTCAGTTTATTCACAAATGTTGATTTAGCAGCAGAACTTTAGTTTTCTCACAGATAAACTCTTGTAGTTACTGACAACGGAGCTTTTTATACTTGTTTTCACTGTTTGTGTCGATGAGCGGCGGAAACAAAAAATCCCTCTTTAGTGTAGTAACTAGCTTGTGTAGTGTGTGACATCGGCTATATATTGAAAAAAATGGCTCACATTTTATATTCTGTGCTCCCCAGCTCAGTGACTGCTATTCTCTGCTGTGAGTCTGTTTGAGCAGATGAGCTGTGCTGTGTTTGTGTTTGATTTATCTGATGTATCTGACCTCTGACCCCAGGCTAACGCTGCTTAAACTGCCTTTATTGATCTGAACTATTGATCTGTCCGTTTGTTTCCTGGTGATTTGTCTGGAAGAAAACAAGCTTTGTTTACAGTGTGAGGTCATAGTCATGGCATTATGAAGAGAGTCCCACAGGGGTTTGTTTTGGGCCCTTTTCTCTTCACTGTAAATGTACTTTATATGTTTGAACCACAGTATTCTTTAAAAGTTCACAACATTCTATAGACTAGAATGTTTGAATATTTGCTGAATGTGATGTATGTGTGTTAAAAGCAGTTTTGTGTTTGTGAGAATGAAATGACCTTACTACGAGATGAACAAACACAATGGGATTCTTTCAGGATTCTGACAAACACAATTGTTCTTACGGTTTTCTTACAAACATGTCTGTCTTTCACAAACATGTTTCTAAAGAAATGTCAGTAGCCACTCATAGTATAAAATATAGTTCTCTGTTTTAGAAGGTTATTACTCCTATACCTACATGGTTGTTTTATAGAGGGATCTACTGCACATCTCTCTCTCTTCTCCCTCCTTCTCTCGCCTTGTCCTACTCTCATCTCCTTCTCTTTCCTCTCCTCTCTTCTCCTCTTTTCTCTCTTCCTCTACTCCTCTCTTCTCCTTTTGTCACTCCTCTTTCTCTCTCCTTCCATCATTCCCTCCTCCTCTATCTTCTGTCCTTCTTCTCTCTCTCCTTTCTTCCTCTTCCTCTCCTCACTCCTTCCACCTCCTTTTCCTCTCTCCCTCTTTTCTTCTTCTCTCTCCTTGCTCTCCCACCTCTTTCTTTCTTCTTCTCTCTCTCCCTTCTCTCCCCCCTCTCTCCTCTCTCTCTCTTT